>JAIUND010000451.1:0-70771 GCA_034699125.1 Gisinianus flammeolus | reverse complement strand
TCGATGTCCAAAAAACATCATTTTTTCAAAATATGATCATTCAAAAACTGGCGCGAATTTGAGAAAACCAAAATACACGTGACTGCTAAAATAAAATGAAATTTGTAAAAATAAATAAAATGGCGGCAAAAAATGTTTTTAAATGTGTTTCCTAACGGCTTCTAAACCCTTCCATTTTACACACAAGATTGACCTCTGAACTTTGACCTCTGACCTTTGGTTAGTATTCAGTCAAAAATCGTAATGTTTTTCAGCCATATTCCTTTTTATTTCATCAAAATCGCCTTATGCGTTCAAAAGTTACATTGATTTTTGTTTTGGAAAAAAACTGAAAAATTCATTAAACATGAAAATTTCAAAAAATCATAATTCAAAAACTGGCAGGAATTTTGAAAAATGGTGACATATATATCCCCTTAAATCAATTGAAAAAAACAAAAAAAATAGAAACGGCGCCAAAATTCAAATTCAAATGTATATTTAACATGTCTCAACTTTGACCCCACGTGACCTCAGAGCTAATGACCTCTGACCTCTTGCAATATGTTTCTGCTAACAACTTGCTACTTTTGGCTGTATATCTCTTTTTGTTTCATCAAAATCGGTAAACAGGTTCAAAAGTTACATCGATTTTCGTTTTGGAAAAAAACAGAACATTTTGCTTCAATATGCTCCTTGCGCCAAATCGTTTAAAACATGGAACACACCTTTGCTCCCACAATTCCTTCGGCAGAAATGCAGAAGACAAGTCCATTATTGTACAGTATTAATCCCGTTTGGGAGCAATGGTGTGTTCCATGTTTTTTCAAGTGGGCCCAAAACGCCTATACTATTCCAAAGGGGCCTTTGAAGCATATTTAAAAGGCAGCAGTCACAGTATAGGGATTCACATAAAAGAGGATGATGAGATGCTCATAAGAATTCGAAGAAATGGTGGAAAATGTGAACAACCTACAAGGTTACGAGGCGTAAAAAAGATCGAGTCAGTGAGTGAGAAAATGTTGTCAATAAATCGGGTCGGCTTCAATCAAAATCAAAATGAACTTCTCTCAACTCATCTCATTATCGTCATCATAACAAATTCACACATTGAAATATTGAAATTCATTCCCTTTTATCTTTTCTTCTTCTTCATAAACACAATCTCAAATCTCAAGAGTCTCTCTAACTCTCTCTCTCTCTCTCTCTCTCTAGTCATCTTGTACTTTCAATCAACAGCCCAATTATAAACTCATACCCACTCATCATCATCTGGCTCCTCTAATGTCTAAAATAATAATAACAGTCACACAACAAAAAACATATCAGCTAGCTAAATAGTAAATACAAAAAAAACATCTCCAAACATGTGGGTCAACCTTATTCAGATTCCACTGTTATTATATTCATTCGTACAGATAATCTGTATTATTATCATTATCTCGTGTACACAGAGGGATTTGACAGTGATCAAAGAATGAAAATGAAAATACTGCTCCTTGCATAAATTTACCAAGAACCAAGGAAAAAACCCAACAAATTATGACTCTTGAATACAAAAACAAAAAACAATAACCATTTTAAATCTTCCTCTTGACTGACAGATTTAGTTCATTATTAAATGCGTTAGTGATTTAAACAAGGACAGGGACAGATTAATTCTTTAACCATTGTTTCATCTCTCTCTCTCTCGACTCATCATTAGCTTCTGAAAAACACAAGAGTTTCTTCTAATGAAATAACTTGGAAGAATTGAGACTGACTGACAAATGGAATAATTGTTTTGGGATTTTTAACCATTTTTTAATCGCAAGTTAACTGTATCAAGTCTCGTGTATGTTTACAGAATTAAATTTGCGATTGTTGATTGGGCAGACAAATATGAATTGAATAACTCTATACGGACGAGTGTAAAGTTTACACTGTAAACTCAATTCTCAATTCTGTACGAAAATATGTACAAAAAAATGGAGTCATTTTGCCTCAGTAATAATGAGAATAATTGTATTGAGAGTAAAAAGTCAGTTCGTTGGTGCAATCAATGTAACTGTTAATTGTACTTGCTGGGAATTGCATACTTTGTACACATCTACACACCAGCACATGAGGCAGAAAATAAATGAATAGAACTCTCGTCATTCTCATTTTCTCATATCATCATATCAAGTGAAACAATTAACATGCATGTTTAACTAGACGACTACAAAGAGTAAGAGTAATAATAATAATAATAATAATGATAATTTAAGTAAGTGAAACTAAAACCTAGTCAAAGAACCAGAGCAAAGAAGTAAAGTTTACAGAGTTGGAGCACACAATATACGTACGAAAATAGTACATTTTACCATCGGTATATTCAGCTTCATTACAAAAACACAAAACAAACCAGAATGATATGGTTAAACTTAAACCTAAAACACATTCAGATTCGTTGGTTTCCTTCATTGTGGTCACACAAAAATAAAATAATAATTGTAATTGAAATTTTAATGTTCACCACTGTGGTGAATCACCAGACTCTCATAACAAAATTCGAAATGTATCTGTATATTAAAAAATACATTGTACAATGAGATGTAGTCACTGAGATTAAATATAGCAAAAGTAAATTGATGAGTTCGTCTTTTCTAAAAGGGTTGCAAGTGGAATATGAGGCCACTTCCAAAGGAATAACGAGTAAAAAAATCATAAACTTTTCCTAACCTACTTAATCCATGTGAGTACATATTGTGCACAGGCTTCAAGTCTATCCGTAGTCATTCATTCATTCATTCAGACTACAGATATTTACTATTTGCTGTGTATACGCTCCATGCTCTGCAACGCATGTCGGCACACACACACAAACACACACACACACACAGAGAAGGATGGTGCATTTGTATATGTAGATATTTCATTTTCCCATGCACACACGTACGTCTACTCAAAATTCACAACTGTATTGTACAGTTTACGGTATATTCTCTGAATATCTGCATGTAAAAGGTATATACAGAGGAGATGCAAGTGCGTACCTAACGTAAAACGAAGCTTGTAATTCGTAGCTTGTGGCCATTTGAATTCAAGAGAAAGAATATGATCATAGCAAAAATATTCAATAGCTCCGCCATTGGCACTACTATAGGACAAAATGATTAAAGAATATAAGACATCGTCGTGGTCGTGGTAAGATACGAACTCGGGGAAATACTGACGGCATAAAGTCAAGTCAGAGCCAAAAGATAACTTGAATGTACACATGTAAAATGTACAAAGTGTCATCTTCCTCGAACATTGTCATTCGTCTCTACATGAAACAGATAGTAGCTGGCTCAGTGCTTGACTGACTGGCTGACAATGAGTGACTACTAAAACTGGGGAATCTCTCTGTCTCTGCACACTCGGAAACATAAACATCAACAGAAACATACACAAAACGAGAGGAGAATCATCCTCAGTCATCATCATCATATTACATGGCCATTTACAGCTTCCATGAACACTCCTTTTTACGCACATGAACTCAACTCATTTTAATAGGCAGCTCACTAGTTCCAAAACCAAAACACAATGAAATATCAAATAATGCATATGGAATCCTTCATATACTTTACATTCTCACTATAACAACCCCGCCGCTAATTTGGCGTTCTTTAAGAACAGATTTCCTTTTCCACGGAAGGAAAGAATTAATAAAAATTGTAATCACAAACAGAATACATAAACATAAACAGATTTAAAGCCAGGGAGGTAGCTGTATATACCGGCAACAGCAACAGTAGCAGAAGAAGAATATTTTAAACAGATTCTCTCTTCATTTCTACATATTTACATGGTTATGTTATTTTTTTGTATATTCTCGAGGAAAATACATATAGAGGAATCTTTTGCTGTCCTGTGATTTGACTCTATCTTGATCTTGCCTTCAATAATAATATAATAAAAAGAGATTTGAACGTATATTCCACCGAGAGGAAACCTAGCCATTAGCTGTATCAAACTATCAATGTTATCTTTGCAGCTCTCTCGATATCTCTCCATTGAATCTCTGGACCGGACTAACCAAACCACTTGCTCATCTCTCTCTCTCTCTCTCTCTCCTTTTCCTTCTCTACAACAACAGACACACTTTTTGTACGATATATGCATGCACATGTGCATCATGCGTTAAAACTGCATTTATCTCTGCTCCTTCTTCTCCTTCGCTTCGTCTTTGCCTTGTACAGATACGTACAATAACGACAACAACAACAACAAAAGCCTGTACGCTCTTATCTCCCAAAAGATGATTATTACCGTGTATAGTCTGCAGCTTCTTTCTTCCTTTTCCCATTTAGTATAGATATAAAATGGAAAGAAGAAGAGGAATACGAAAAAAAAAAATTACACACAGAAAGGAAACTACATTTTCTTATATGCTTGCTCACTTTTGCATACAGTAGAATGAAGCTATACATTGATTAGAAGCAATCTACCTCTCTCTCTCTCTCTCTCTCTCTCTATTCTTTCGTTTTATTTTCAATTTTCATACACTGGCGAATCTTTATCAGTTTCATGTAATTGCGAATATTATACGACTCATACATAGTGTGTCTATATTAATTCTGCAATAAATAAATGTGCAAAAAAACTAGGATATGTGGATAGGAATAGGAAACGAATGATTTGCAACAAGGGAATGGAGAATGTTAAGTACTAAATCTTTCAACTTGACTAACAATATATTTACGATGAAAAATGGATTTAGAAAATATCAAGCAAGGAAAGGAAATAAGATATATATAATGAATGAGTAAATAATACCCAGCACCACCACACTTTGCTAATATTCCATATTTTAACACACTCACCAACAGTTGAGGATGAAAAAAAAACAGGATGCGCAAATTACAAAATACCATTCTTTTTCTCTTTACTGCGGTGTACAGTGCTCAGATATCCCTCACATTATTTCATTATTTATGTTCTACAGCATTCAAAAAAAGATTTTTCGCTGATACACCAAATGCGTAGATATGTATAATTTAAATATATACATAAAACTATATAACTTCTATAACAATAACAGCAACAACGACAAGGATGATAACGACAAAGATCCTTTCGTTTCGTCTCTTTAAAAGTATGAATTACAATTTACAATGTGAAATTATTTCCTTATTAGTACTTGCAACAAGAGTAAATGAAACCAAGTTAACAGTGTGAAGATGAAGAGGACAACGACGAACGGGATGAACGGCAAGGAATCCCAAGAAGAAGAAGAAGAAGAAGAAGAAGACGACGACGAACCAATAAAAACAATTGTCAGGCCAAAAAGAAGAATCACTCAAAAATGAGACTCAAGATTTGAAATTTAAAAACTCTTGAGATTTGCATGAATGAATAAATAACAAAATAAATCCTTATGTACACAGATAAAGAGAGAGAGATGGCACACAATATAATTTACTATACGTTGGTATTTCCTATACTTGGTTCGGATGTCTGATGTCTGTGTAAGCTATCAATTTTAAAGAATCTCTTCATACACGGGGGATTCACAAGTGCTGAAACTGAAACTGACCAACACAATGACATGACATGAGCTCATAAAATTCATCACATCACAATGATAAAGTCATTACAAGATGTATACGGTTTGAATTAAGAGAGAAGGAGAGAGCGCTGGTCAGAATCAGAAAAGTGCCAGAAGAAGAAGAGCCACAAGAGAAATAAGATAAAGATGAAGACGAGCTTCATCTGATGTGTATGTGTGTGCTGCGTGCGTGTGTATTTGTGTGACTGTTCTGTTATCTTCCTATACATCCCCTTTTCCATGGCTATTTTAAGCAATTGAATGTCTTATACATCAGAGTTCCAACTAAGGAATCGTTGGTTCCTTGTTCACTGAATCATTTATTTTTTTTTCATTTGAAATTCCCAGCACGATCTCTCAGGTGTCTATTTTCACTGTTTGATACCCCAAATGAGACTGAAAATCATGCATGTGCTGTGCTGTGTACTCGTAAGTAGCCCTAGTCCATACGCATATGAATCTCTTATCAAAGGAGGAACCACACACACAACCAATATGTTGTCGGCAGTCAATTTAATTGTCAACATTACAACCACAACAACAACTCACAGCTTAGCTCAACTTACACACAAAAACTATACTGGGAATAGAAATAGAAATGGGAATCTCTCTCTCTCTCTATTCTTGATTCAATAAATCATGACTCACATTATACTCATGTATAAAACAATTAAGCCCAACTCAAGTCGTTCACAGTTTCCATAATTCAATTACCTAATGATTCAATCATCTCGAGAAATTCAATCATAATCTTTTGTCATAATCATTCACACATCATCATCATCTTGTACCTCTACATTTTTTTTCATAAAATAATTTTTGTCGTCTCTTAAAAATTTTTACATCATGTTGTGTTGTTACTTTACACAAATTTCATGAGGTAATTCATATATATTTATTCATGCTTTCACGTTGAGATTTAAGAATTCTCAAATTTGGCTCGCGTTTACAAATTAGCCTTCCGAATTCAAAATTCACAACTATCCGCATAATTTGTGGACATGTGTGCAAACGGTTACAGTTTCTATCTGTACATAATAATTGAATTAGCAATCAGTTAAACTATTACATTCCACCGTCCGAATTGCTAATTACACATTTATGTATAAAAAGCATACAACGAGTAAACAAGACGAAAAAGAAACTGCATCGCAGTGAATTATTCTGAGACAGCAGGCTTGAAACAACAGAGAGGCAATAAGAGCAAAGATTTTTATGTAAAATCATGTGGGATTTCGTAAACTTCAACTAACTGAATTATTACAACGAGTTGGTACAGAAGTTGAGAGGGAGAAAGAACGACAGGCTGACGTGAGTCTGAGAAGAGACATTTGAATAGAAAATATACATTGGATTTTCTCTCTAATGGGTATTCAATTTGCACAAGATGAAAAGATAGAATTGAAACTTGAATAACATAAATACCCTGACTGGGGATGAAACTACCCAACAACCTTATGCGTACGCGTACCACTCAACGACGAACTCAACTCCTTGTAATAATTGTAAACAATGTCCTCTCTCATTTGAAACAATGTATCATCACGAAATAGTTATATTCTCATTCTCTCTCTCTCTCTCATACACTTACAAGTTAAAAGTTGTAGGTATTTGTAATACATATTGGATTAGCATGAGTTCCAACTTTTTTTTTACTTGTGACTCTTCAAACTTGCAAATCAACCAGCTCGATGAGTACAAAACTACTACAATTCGCAAGTGGCAACTTGTTCGAATGAAGAGCCGTTTATAATCATATATAGGAATAATCACAAGCTAGCTGAGAGAGTGATGAAACAGTTGATGACACTGTATTATTATTATTCTTATTTCATACTTTTGCCTATAATCACGTTTACGTTGAATGACCAACCTCTTCTGTCGATATTATAACAATAATAATATTAATAATAGTTTTATGCACTGTCGTCGAGTGAAGGATTTCCTTTTCAGTTTGGGGTTCGGTTGGGTTTTATTTTTAGTTTGACTGACCGTGTATTTTTGTGTATAGTATTTAAATAATATGTAGAGTGAGTTTCGTTTCCCTCATTAAGGATTTCAACTAAAAGGGAAACTTGAAATTCAAATCCCACACGACACTGGATTTCCTCGAAATCCACATAGAAATGGGGATTTTGTAACAAGAAGAAAGGACGAAACGTTGATAGTACATAGTAAATAACCCAGTGGGAAATGGTAAATATTTAAAATCAAATAAAGTTTGCCGATATAACGGCAAAAGTATAAAGAAAAGGGTAAACTTGATATGGTAAACTATGCAAGTTGCAAGTTGGGACGAATAAAGAAACGTGCACACACACTGTATGTACTAGTATAGTTTACTGTACACAGATTGAGAACAAAAGGTGCTAATTTCATCAGTTGTTCGTCAGTCAAACGAACTATCACTTAAAATTAAAAATTTTGTTTTTTAACCAAAGAAATCATGTAGAGTTGTACACAAAGTGAAGAGGACTTTTGTGCAGTGTACACACACACAAACGTTCACGCAAACATGTACTAAATAGTAGCTGCTGGTTATAACAAAACATACCTATATACACACACAGTCACTGTGCCACTCGGTAATTCTCTTGAAATTGTGTCAAATAAAATCATTAAAGTAAAGTAAAGTAAAGTAAAGTAAAATCATTAACAACACATTTGTATTCTCCTATGGTCAGCAGTAAATATTGCATGACCAAATCACGTAGATATATCTATGACCATGTTAACTCATCCTCCACTCAATTCTCAATTCTCAATTCTCAATTGTAAATCATACTCGAAAAAATGTGAGCATCATTTAAATAATTTGAATAATTTTGTAACAACTTCCCAAATTTAACCAATTTTCAAACAAACGTATAGAGAGTCACTCGTCACTCGTCACCACGGAACGTTCACATCCTTACACATTTAACACACTTGTTTAGCTTATATTATTAGACTGTACTAATACCGATACACTTTTGACCGTACACTAAATACTAATATTATATCGTATTCCAGGGATCTTGAAGAATTAATTTTAGGGAAATCACACTCACACCGAAGCAAAACCAGATGATTAAATGAAAATGCAGATTCTTACCTTTGAGATAATCCAATTAATCCAATCAAGGTAAAATAATAGAAGAAAAGTTCCAAAAACTAAATTCACTAGCACAATTTATCACTTAATAACAAATCGAATATGAACTCCGTTCAAAAGCCTGAGACACATGAATGAGAAATTCCAACAAAGTAATTAATCCGATTCCACATGAGCGTCAATAGTGAATAATCACACGAGAACTATTATTATTATTATTGACTCACGATATTCTTATTAAACCACGAAGAATTTCATTCCCACTCGATTTGGTCGTCACTTTTGCTTTTTTTCTTTCTTTTATATGAAACCGATAACTATTTCTGTCACCACAAAATTTTCCTTCCGCAAAAACAGTCAGTCGTATATGAAAGTAAAACAATTTTAAAAACAAAAACTTTTTCTCAAAATTTTGCAAATCCAGGTAATTAATAATGTCGAGTTGATATTAACAAAAAAAAAGGATGCGCTGTTTTGTATTTTACTGTAATTGTAAAATGTAAGTCGATAAAAGTAGGAAGAAGAAAGTGAGGGGGTCCGGAGCGAATAACGAAACGTCTTTGTCAGGCCAAGTACCTGTTGAAACTAACAGAGGATAGAATAGAGGTAGGTGAATCTGACGACATGAAAACTACATCATACTATTTAACATACATATATACGTATGTCTATAGTTCTATACACAACAATGGATATATCCTACATGTACATATATGTATGTATACATTTCTGAGACTCGTATACTGCATACAAATACATATGTATGATACGATGGACTGTGAGCAAAGGATATGTCTGTAGAACAATTTCTCCTTGGGAACTCCACAGCATACATATATACTCGTATGTACATGTGTATTACATATACACACGCACACAGACAATCTGTAGATGTATCTTAACTGTTCTTATAACTGAGTGAGAAAAGGTGCAATCCAATCGTCCCTATGCTGTGTTCAATGGCAACCCTTTTCTCGATCACATATGTATATACGCATATATGCGTGTATATATATATATATACATACACACTCTCTGCACCCAAGACAAGAAGAACTATGTATCTCTATAGGAATTGGAAGCCTACACACAACACTCTCGGTATTCGCATCCCAATGTAATTATTGTACATTAACTATGTACTGTAGTATTATAGCATGTGCATATAGGAGCTTTTTGTTTATGTCTGAATTTAATGCAAGTTTATATAGTGACCATTTCGTCTGATTATCCACTTATTATTCTAAGGTAGTTTAAATGGTTACAAGAAGAACACTATCACCACCTCATGGCAATTTTAACCACGAACAACATCATCTCTTCTATATAATATGTATAAACATGTTCATCATTCACATTTAAATATATATATACCATCATCATAGCAAAGACATTAGATATAGGAGAGGAAATCTCAATGTAGTATACGATGTAAATGTAATGAACTTACATCAAATTTTCAAATATTTTACAAAGACCCGAAGACTGGAGAGAGAGAGAGAGAGAGAGAGAGAGAAAGAGGGAGGTAAATATTATTAAGGACATAACGAGGATCCACATGAAAAATATTATTATGAATTTTATCTGCCAAAAGTTTCCCCTCCAGTTTGAAATCCTCAAAAAAATTTACGGCAGAGACGATACGATTTATTGAATGTCTGTACCGAATATTTCTGTAAAGTATACTGTAAACGTAAACACAGGGATTTATGCATTTCTCATTTCATCCTGAGGAAGTATCGCCTTGTGTTTACTCTTTGCTCGTATTCAAAATCCAAATTTTCTGAGTCTCATTGGCAAAAACTAATGACAATGATAATGATTTGAAATGAGATTAAGATGGTAGTCAAAGAGAAAAAGAATAATATAATCATTTTTTTTCCACCTCTCCTGTACCATTCAAAATTTCAAATATTAAACTTGTACACATAAAAATTATAAAAATTATTGACTGGATTTTGTTTGAGGGGAATCACCATCATTTTTGTACTTTGCTGTGTGGACTGTCTGTGTGGTAAACACAAACACAAACACACACCACATATTAAACACCGTGTGTAGTGTGTACTGTACATATTGACTGCACTACTATTACTAATAAAATTAATTACATTCCTTCAGAAATTTATGTGTGATTTCTTATGGCCTGTTTAATATTTCACTAAACCTTTCTTCAACTTGAAAATATAATTTTTTTCTTCTGCAGAGTCTCGTGAGTCTTATGAGTGTGTGAGTTGAACGTTTTATTGGACATGAAATGAAGAATTTTCTTGATTCTTTGATTTTACTTCAAGGTAAGAAAAAACATATTTTTTTCGTAGTAAATGCAACAAGTTACGTTTTTTGACACGATGGTAGATGATACAACTGTGTACATAATATAAATGTACATTCAAAGGAACATCACACAGTTTTGAACCAACATGAGAATTCTCGATTATCAGTTTGACTTATCTCTACGCTATGACTGTTAAAACATATTCATTTGTTTATGATATTTCTCATGCAGGCAAAAATCGAAAACGTTTTATTACTCTTTTTATGAAACGAAGAAAAAAACTCCAAAGAAGAATTTTATTCTGAAAGTTGGCTCTGGCTTTGCTCTACTCTGCTTCTGCTCTGCTTGGAATTTTCTAGGCTAAAATGATAACTGAGACATCACACATCTCATATAATAATATAAATATCATATATACGATCATCATGAAAATTCTAATCACAATGTTAACTCAACAAATGTAATTTATTATTATATGAGTGATGTACTCATTATTTAAAAAACCACCCATCAACTCTCTTGTACATATACTTTTGATATTTTGCATTCGATAATAAACTTTTTTTTTCATACTATTTTATATTTTCTTTCCACTGTTGTTATGTTGTTATACAAAGGAATGCTGATCAAGATAAAAACTATTTGGTTGACGGAAATTCCCGGGAAATGCTTGCTAGACAGTTTCTTTCGGAGTTTGACCTTTCAAATTGTCAGTTGAACAGTTTTTTTAAAATTGAAATGTTAAACTGGGCGAAGACTAATGCAATGATGCTGATCACGATAGAAACTATTTGGTTGACGGGAATTCTCGGGAAATGCTTGCTGGACCGTTTTTTCGGACTTTGACCTTTCAAATTTCAAGATAAATCAGTTTTTTGAAAAATGAAATGTCAAACCATTAATAGACTAATTTAATGATGCTAGTCAGGATAGAAACTATTCGGGTGCTTGAAATTCCCGGGAAATGCTTGCTGGACGGTTTTTGTCGGAGTTTGACCTTTCAAATTGACAAATGATCAGTTTTTTGAATATTAATGTGCCAATCGAACAGCCATGACCTTTAAGTCAAATCGTCCTAAACTTTGATCAAGAATGACATATTTTAAATATTTAAGTGTATATGTCAAAGTCATTAGTAACTTGTCACTAGCTATATTTCTCTTTTCGAGCCTAACATCGTAGTATAGGGGAAAGCGTTTGGAAAATGCGCGAGGGCCAATTCCGCAATGTTTAATTTGAAAATATTCCCCCAGCAAGCATGTCCCGGCAATTTCCAGCAACCAAATACTTTCTATCGTGATCAGCATCATTTAATTAGTCTTTGCCCAGTTTAACATTTCAATATTCAAAAAACTGATCATTTGTCAATTTGAAAGGTCAAACTCCGACAAAAACCGTCCGGCAAGCTTTTCCCGGGAATTTACACCAACCGAATAGTTTCTATCTTGAATAGCATCATTAAATTAGTCTATTCATAGTTTGACATTCCAATTTTCAAAAAACTAATCAACTAAGAATTTGAATGGTCAAATTTGAAAAAAAACCGTCCAGCAAGCATTTCCCGGGATTTTCCACCAAGCAAATAGTTTCCATCTTGATTAGCATCATTGAATTTGTCTATTCATGGTTTGACATTTCAGTTTTCAAAAAACTGATCATCTTACAATTTGACATGTCAAATTTGAGAAAAAATGACGAGCAAGCATTGTCTTGGAATTTCCACCAACCAAATAGTTTCCACCATGATCAGCATCATTGAATTAATCTATTCTCAATTATACTCATTTCAGTTTTCAGCAAAGCGATATGAAAATGACCAATGGTTATTGTCACATAGCCAAATGAAAAAAATGTTTTATGTACTCCAAGACGGATTATAGATTCAAGATATTTCAATCCCGTCCTCGAATCAGTTCAATGTTTCTTCTACAACTTGGTATTTGTCGATGTGAATAGAAAAACGGGTCATCTACTACTATCTAGTTTAAAAGATATTTGAGTTTTCCTTTTTGACCGCTTTCGCGCCAAGGCGTTTCTTATGATTTTGTAATTCGAAAAATCACAATCGCCATATATTTTGTTTGAATTTAACTAAAGTTTGCAAATTAATTAAAAATATTTACAATTTTTTTTTAAATTTCTAACATTTCCTATAGAATAGCCCATGTTCTTCTACATATCAATATGCAAAAAAGTGAAAAGTAGTAGATGACCCGTTATTCCGTTCACAACTTCATTTGTAATTCAACCCGCGAGAAGAATCATTCATTGACTATTCTCACAGTTTAACATAGGAGGTCCATGCCATAATGTATTTAGTTACTGCCATATCGAATTATATGTTTATGTTAGCCAAACGTAATAGTTTGTATGAGTTCTTTGATTAAAAAAACAGTGCATGTAAATTCATTACATGCCTTCCAATTTAAATCTCCAAACTTTGGAGTCCAAAGAAGCCATATGATACATTGTATAATGCACGCTGACGATGATATGGCAAAATATTATATTATAATCTCGTACATTTTACAAATTATAAATTGGCAAATTGAATTTGTTTGTCGTAATAAAAAATTACTTTTAACCTATTTTATTCCTAGATATTAATTTCATAATTAATTTAGTACACCAATAATAAATAAAAACCAAACAAACCTTTTTTTATAACACTCAAATCCAATATATGCATTTTATAATACAAAAGATTCAAAGAAGTTCAATTTCATCCAATTCAACACTAAAATGCTCAAGTTCATCAGTAAAGCCCCATTCAGATGTCGTCATTTTACCTGTGACGTCATCTCCATTCACTTACGTTATAATGCATATGGCGCAAGAGCTGACATTACAGTCAATCAGACGAGTGGCAAAGAAAAAATATCAAATACAGTATTGTACTTTAACTTATTCTATTGAATCTTCATTGGAATTTTTAAATTTATTTCTATTTTCCTTTCTATTCAAAATGAAAGATGATTTAAATTTCATTTTAATTAGCTCGAAATAATTTCGATGGTAATCACACTAATCACACACGGTTTCTCTTTCATTTTAATTCGTCTCATTTACCAGCAGTTGAACTTATTTCTCTGTGTTCTCTAAAATATCTAGGATGATAAAAAAAAGAGTAAACCTGAAGATGTTTGTATATGTTGTAAGTTAAACTTGAATCGAGCATATCGAACAAGCTTGTTGGCTTTGTTTTCTTTTGTCAGTTCCTGATATCTTTATTAAATACAGTACAATTTGACTACTATTTACGCTCGTGTTTACATTTATATTGTAATGAAAAGGTGAAAAACGGTATACCGCCGAACGTGACATGTGTGTACGTTGGAACGGTACACACACGGCCATTTATCAAAACTCAATTCACCTACTCTACTCTAGCAAATACATGTACATAATATGCGTAAATGGTAAATGGTGGATCAATTGATGATCCATCAGCCCCAGAAACTAAAGCCAGACGAATTCAAAAGGAGGGATTTTATTCTGGTCACTCGGATCTAGGATGAACAATGACAATGATGGAAATCCATACGTTCCACACGCACACATATAAATACCTTCCATCAACCCAACCAAGCAAATGTGTGTAGTACAAACTGTGTACCCTTATTTCCTTAACTCCTGTTCTATAGCTCTTGCTCGAGGTCTAGCCACCACCACACAGTCACATCTTCAAAATGATTGGCCATTTTCCGTGCGTATGTGACTATGTGTGTCTTTCAGACGGTCTCATCGCTCGTCTTTTTGTCCTCAACTAACTCCATGAGGATTCTAATCATGAGGCTATAGCTCATAGCTAACTATCGTCGTCGTCTGACTACAGTCTAAGATGAAATGACACGGGTAATTTATTTCACACTAGCAGCACTCTCAAGTCAAGGATGAATAATTCCTATTTTTTTACTAGTTGCCGTTTTCCTAAGTTGCTGTACACATACCACGAGATTGCAGACTTGGCAGATTCAAAAAATGCCGTCAAGTCCATTTATCCAAATCCAAATATATTCTTCTTGTTTAGCTCTGAGTTTGGACGACGACGACGATGATGATGATGATGATGAAGACGAAGAAGGAGACGAAGGAGAAAAAGTAGAGAATACGAATAAAAAGAATGCAATGGAAATAAAGTATATGAGCGGCTACTTTGAGAAAACCATGTTTTCTAAATTTAGTTCAAGTGATCTTTTTCTTTTGAGAGACCTAAATTATTTTTTCGGCACCTGCGGTGAAAGACTTGCTGAAACTGAATACTATAGTGAATACATATAGCGAAACGAAACAAAACAACAAGAGAGAACTCTCTTTCCATTCTTTTATCATAGACACTACAACTTACATGTGAGGGAGAGAGAGAGAACATGCAAGGAACCTCAATGGGTGACACGCAGGCATAAAAAAATTGATGAGTATTGAAAAAACGGTGTTCTTGATTCATCGGGGACTGGACCGGCCAGCCAACGCTAACCAACCAGTCAAACACACAGTCAAAACTTCCATTAGCTCTCATTTCGACGTCCAATTTCCATTTCCTATGGTATGAAATGAATGTAGAGGCAACGGCAGTCCAACAATATTCAGTCACTTCAAAGAAATGAAACAATGGAGAGTTGGGCAATCGGAATTTCAAATGCCTTCCAGTTCTATATCCAACTCCAAGAAATGAAAATGAAATGAAAATGAGAGGAAGGAATGAAAAGGCATCATTCAAATTCAAGTTGTAACAGTCGCACTTTCATTATCTTTCTATCTGTCCGTCCACATCCATTCTCTCTCTATACATCTCTCGCTCGCTCTCTCTCGCTCTCTCTCTCGCATTTTTACTCCCAACAGACTAATTCCAGCAAACCTATATGCATTTCACAAAGATTTCCATGTGCAATAATCCAATGACTTGTCAATTTTCAGTCTCTATAACAATTTTCTCCAGATCATCCTCAAACCACAATTTAATTATTTCTCAGGCAAAAGAAATGACTTTGTGTTTGTACTTTTGCACCCATATCTACAGTGTAGTTGTAGTTGTAGATCAAAGGGAACTTATTACACATAGAAGAAATATTTATTCGATGGTGTAGATTCTACACACATAATATTACAACTTGCATTACAATTCTTTGAACATTGACACTCGTCGTAGGCATTTTATTTCTAGCGCTGCATATTTTTAATTACTATGACTAATTACGATTTTTAGATGGACGTGAGGTTAGGTAAATTGAGGTTAGGTAAATTGACATCAAGATCGACGTTAGTTTGTATATAGAGTGACTCTACATCTACACAGTGTGTAGTACACACTACATACAGTTTTTAATGCACATACTCACTTGTACTTGGAGAAATAGGAAATGTAGTATGTAAATTGTATATATAGACACACACAAAAATTAAAACAATAGTTGGCATTATTGCATATTGGAAGCCAGATGAAAAGGCCTGAAAAGCAGCAGGTGAATTTTGCCTTGTTGATTGGTTTCTTGTTCTGCATGTATTGTTAGTCGATATTTCTTATGAATATACCACATAATTTCCAACTGGTCAAAGTTATGGAGAGCTCGGCATCACCGTAATAAGTATACTATATAAAATATACGAAAGTTTAGTAACTAAACTTATGAGACTCGAGTCAAAAATGCCTGCTGTACATAATAATAATAATATAATGATAATATATTGTAAATTAGAATCAGAATTAGAATTTTAAAATTGATTGCAAGTGAAAGCTAAAGTAATTTATGCAAACGTGAATACCTATATAGGATTCGACAACACAAAATATATACATGTACTAAACTAAAGACACAAAAATGAACTACCGTATTTTACCTCGGAGGTTCTATTTGGTAATATACGGTACTTTTAAAAACTTTTACTTCTTCTTTTTCTAACACAGCCAACAGCTGAAATGAACCATTTATTTCAGTATGTCTGTTAAAATTGGACACATTGGACATGCGACTGATTTTGATTCTGATGTACCGTATATAAGCTGTTATAGAACCCCACCCACCTTAAAATCATAGATTTTAAGAACCCTCGTATAGAACCCCACCCTGCTATACATCCCCTGGGGTTCTATTACAGCTTATACGGCACGTATATGTATACCATGGGCCAACTTTTTAAATAAAATGATCTTTTTAAATATATTGGTAATATTATATATCGATTAACTCACCTCAATTTCGAATGGAGTTTTCTGATAATATTCATATTAAATTTTGAAGTTGTACCGACTTGTCTTCGTAAAACAGCTATATTATAACGTCAGAGTATAATATGATTAACTCTTCTAATATCGAGTTGAATTATTTATAGAACGACTTAAATGCCAAAGGCGGCGGCGAGTATTTCGAATGTTGAAAATAACACTATTTCACAAAACAGAATACCACATAAACTAAAATCAGTAAGTTGTTGTAAAAATCACAATTAGGTAATCACATATAAATGTTTTGTCAAAGCACAGTTTACAAAATACCGGTTTTATAATATAATTGTATAGATTTTTTGAGTATTTATGTGTACATACTTAACTTGCTTGCGTCTTTTAAAAATTGACTATAGACAGACTCAAACAAAAGTCACAAAAGTTCTCAATAATATAATTTATGCACAGCGTAGTAAAAGATTAAACAACTTTTTGCTATCTTATTTTTAAAATAATTATTAGTGTCTTATTATTTGCACATTGTTCCCACTAGTAAACCGATATTTATGCAAACAGTATGTCAATTTACATACTGTTTGCATAAATATCGGTACACTTTAAGTCGATTATATATTTATAGTCGACTTAAATGTAAAGCCAAAACTGACCAATATTTAAATAGAATATCTAACTGACGATTTTGTGAAACCCATACTTGAACATAAATCTATACTTCTTGATTAGGTATCAAGAAAAGTCTGAAAAGTACAATAAATACGGAAATATTGGTATTCAAATTGAAATTATGAAGAATCGAAGACGAGGTTTGGTGATTTCCAGAGCAGATACATGTCACGACAATAATTTATATCTGCACGAACACATTAAATTTCAAATATACTTACATACCCCTTTATACTTGTTTGTAAAGTTTTTCATTCAGTATAGTTCAGAGGACAGGAAATTATCTACTTGTATACTACATGTGACACTTTATCTGTATTGTTTTGAATTTGTACTAGTCACAATTTACAAAAGAAAACTAAACGTCTTAAGCATTGCATTGCAGCAGGGAACCCACTAAAACTTCAACTATATAGGTATACCTATATAGGTAAAAGTATTTACGGCCGGACCTTACGATTAGCAATTACCCAATTCCCAGCAAACAAACCACGCATAAAAGGAAGGAAAACGAAATCCATATGTACATATATTTCCATAATGCCTCTCAACCTTTGTGGAAAACTTCTCATGCTCTCTAACCCCCACAATGACATGAGATATAAGCCGAATATTCAGGTACTAGTATGTACAATGTTTGTATGTAGATATTACAACAATAACAAGCAAAGATATTAATGATACATCTAAGCATTTTTGTTGACTTTTCTTCTCCAAATGTTCAAAGACTCTATGAAAATTACGAGTTGGGGAGATTAAAGGGAAATTTAAAAATATCTCCATTACGAACCAGTTTTAAAATATGTATTAGAAAAGGAAAAGAAAGGCTTAGAGAACAGATGGATGTATTTGTGTAAGCATGAACACAAGTTTATTGACACGAACAACAATAATAATAACAATGTAATAATTTTTCCTGAACGTATAGCCCTTTAAATTGAAGGGCATATCACTCTGTTTTCATTGTTCCCTCCGCACTATACGGCTATACATACCACTACCACATTTTACTACACAGAGTTCAATAGCTCCTCTTCTCGTCCTCTAGCAACTCTAGCTTCCCCATCATAATTAATAATGCAAAAATTGATAGTGAACCAATATGTACACACACTCCTGATGATGGTGATGATGAGTCGGTGTTGCAGATGAGCTGATAAAGCTTTGTCAAGGCGTGTGCGTAATTATATTTACATGCATGCTTCATGTGAATTTTATATGAGCATTTGAGTTTCCGGTGAAAAACAATGATCGGCAAACTATAATGATAACCAATAAAAATCCACACTGTGTGTGTAAAGAAAATACAAATGTAATAAAATTGCATAAAAACGTTCGAGTTCGAACTGCGTCAAGAATGCTATACATTGATAATCCGTATGGAAGTTGACATAGACAATTCATCGTCAGATTCAGATAGAGCGGATGAGGACAAAGGAAAAGTATAAAGGTAAAAAGGAAGAAGAAAGGAAAGTAAGTAAATGTAATATTCGGAAAAGGAAGTTGAAAGTTAGTGGTTTTTTTTTCTTGTATGGAGTGAAGTTGACTGAGATTGAATAGAGAGATTCCACGTGGAGGTGCGTAGCGTACAAGTTGATGACCGACAAACTATGCCTGCCCAAAGACTTTTTAATACTAATAACTAAGACACTGTGTCAAAGGAGGAGGAGCCTTCACGAGCAACTGTGTGTGTGCAGACATGAATTCTCTGTTTGTAATTCAACAATCATGGGATAATAAGCATGAGAAAAACTATTGTAACAATTACATGACTTAACTCTCGTCGCACACACCAATTATTCAAGTAAATTGACCACAAAACTCTAATACAGATAGAGACAAGGGAGAAAAATGAGTATGAAGATAAAAACTTAATTATGCGTTAGGAATTATGTTAGTACTAAAAGAGTGTGTAAAACTCACGAGGATATTTCCAAAAAAAAAAAAATTGATAAGGTTTGAAAGCGATTATCATTTAGGCGAAGGAAAAAAAACATTGCTACCAAATTACAAACTACCGAGAGCTATTTTTGAACAGTCCGAACAAATAATACAATACATGCATGTGTAATAGTGACATGCGAATATAAAAATATGCATGTACAGATATATTTATAAGTATAATAATCATATAAGTACGAACGATGATAATATAAAATACGCACAATCCGCCTGGAGTTGAGTGCAATGAGCTTCAATTTTGAATTTTGAATGGCCATGGTAATGTGGTGTCTTCACTTCCCTCATTAATTCTAAATGATGAGCTTCCTTGTCTTATAGAACTTATAGAACAAATTATCAAAACTAGTTTAAGCTTCTAAATTATGATGCGAAGACGTGGTTCCTATTTGGCATTTTTTCCCTCACAACTCCTCCACCACTCTCTTCTTCCCTTTTCTATATACACTCAAATTTTATTAGACAGTCAAGCGTAATAATGTGTATGGAGAAACCTCATGTGATTAATTAAAAATCCCTGTTCCTTCACATTATCTTTATCGCAATAATAAATCCCACGGATTTTACTCATTTTCTTCGTGAGAGAACAAGAGAGAAAGCAATTAGAATTGTAGCAGAATTGACAGATATGCAGGAACAAATTGAAATAGGGTAATGGTTAATATTGATAAATAATTTTATATATGTTAAATCTTTTGTGTATATAGTGTTAGACTGTATAGTGAAGATGGAGACTGAAAAGTACATGAGATGAGAGTCAGAATGTTTGAAATGTTTTCTTATTATATGCATTACGCAAGCCTTCAAATGTTGTTATTGTTTTTTCCCTTCGTCTTCTCCTTGTTCTCATGTCCAAGTCCAAGATCAAGAACCAAAAGACGACGAGATGTAGAGAGCGCAAATATTTTTCATAATCAGGAGAGAGAGAAAGAGAGGCTGAGAGTGAGAGTGAACTGAACAAAACGATTTTGAGTGGCGACGATCAGACTTGAAAATTCCTGTCCAACCGGTAGTGAGTGTGTGTGTGTGTGTGTGTATGTGTATATGTTTTTAAGTAATTCCATGCAATTCTTCCTTCTAGAACTGAAGAGATTCAATTGTTTACCAAAATTTGTGTAGAGGACAAAAGTCATTTGAACAATCATCCACAAACACAAACACACTATGACGATGGCCTATCCGAATAACATAACTAACACTCAATTCCAAAGGAACATAACACCAACAAATCAAGAATTCTTGTACATTCCTAAATCATTCGTCATCCAACAAACTTGCTCTCGCTGAATGTTTCACATTGTTTCTTGTACAACACACAAATTATTTCTTTCTTTCCAAAAAACTGAAATGAAATGAAACTTAAATCCTGAATTTAAGCTATCAAGTAAATACAAACTACTGGAAATGTTTTAGTATGATTTAACATTATGTACGTTCATACGTAATTTTCTACAGTATAATTTTGGTGCCATTTGATATTTGATCAAGTTGATGATTTGATCAGAAAATTTGAATTTGCATGCAATTCCAAATGAACATGAGATGAGATGAAATGTCGAGAAGAAAGAGTAAAGTGTGTAAGAATTTAAGAAGATATAGGAAAAGATGTGGAGATACGGGGGAGGGGGGGGGGAATTTTGAAGAGATTGTACAAACAAGAAAGTTCAAGTCGTTCATATGTACAATGTACATACATACATATAGAATATAGACTCGGAGAGAATGAGAGTTTTGAAAAAGTAATAACGATGAAGCACAAGGCAAAAGAGCGATGTTCGTCCTTGAAGGTCGTTGAATCCTTTGTGCATCTTTTCTTTGCACACACACACACACACATCCTTTGATACTCCCAAACGAAACACCAACACATATGTAAATAACATGCGTATATGTTTATGCGTACATACAGGGAGTATACAGAGTACACACACACATACAGTATGTGCACGGGAAACGTAAGTTGGGCTTGGAGTGTAAGACACGGGCTTTTGGCACAAACGAGAGAGAGAGAGAAACTCTCTTGTACACAACACACACACACACACACATATTCACAGATACACTCACGGATGAGGACGATGATGAACGCCAAAGAATTCTTGCGAATAATACCGGCCGATACATTTTATTGCTTGTAGGAAGATGACGAGAAGACAGCAATATAATTCCATGCTATTCAAGATCAGCCACAATTATTACATTACAAACTGTCTGTCCACGAAACAACTTTACGCATAATTTCCCTTCCAGGCTCAGCCACGCACTTTTTCCTCTTCTCTATTCAAATTCAAATGCAAACTTCTTCTTCGTCGTCTTCTTTGTCATAAATTACCAATGGTTCTTCTCTCTTGTAAAATCTCAGCTTCATCTCAATTCTCTTGATTCTCATTCTCGTAGAAACTATCTATCTTATTCCATTTTATATCCGTTCGTTGGTCATTCAATACTCCGTTTTCTCTCTCTCTCTCTCTCTCTTACTACAGACTCCACACTCAGGTAACTATACACACAATACCATGAGACAAGACAGGAGACAGTAGAAAGATATTGCAACAATAACCATACAAATTCAATAGAATATTTTTTTACACTCTTTTATAATTCTTACAATTTACAATTAGCTCTTCCTTTACAAAACACAGTATGTAGTTTTTTTATTCTTCCATCATCCTGCGATCATCTCAAACGGGAAACTTCACAACACACAAAAGTCCTCTCTTTCTCTCTCTTTCAATCGACTGCTGACCATGTAAATTTTCCTATTTTGCGTTCAGATATTGCAACATTTGAAATAATAATTTTTTCCCAGCATTTTCATTGTATTGTACAACGCACGTAGAATACAATACGGAATACGTGAGTTGAACTTGACTTGTAGTATTTATTATTTTATGACAATGACATTTAAACATTTAGACACAACCCAAAAGTAAGCAAAGGATATATAAGATAGTTTGTACAGTATTTTAAATTTGACATGGTGATATTTATGTTTATAAATCGTGTACTACAGAGCCTGTTCAGTTCAAGCCGCCTGCTTTATTACGTGACGAGTGTAAAGTTATTTTTATTGGCACTTAATACTCGGTGAGAGGGAAAGGTGTAAGAAATTTATTTACTCGACACATCCACAAAATCTCAAAGTCTCTCTCATGACTGTTCAGATTTATGCTAATGAATGAATGAAGATGTTTTGCAAAGGGATGAGTATATATCTATACAATTGAGTACGTACACAATAGCCTGGAACCTGGTAGAATTGATATATGAGAAGGCCACACCCGAAAAAGGAAGCTACACACTCACATTCATATCTTGGACATGGTATAAAAATAAATGCCATTCTGTCAGCAGAGTTGAGTGTTGGTCCAAATCTCTACAATTGCATCACGTCTTGATCTTGCTCTTGTAAACTCTACAACTCTCGATGGCCCATGAACATGAACATGCTCGTCATTTCAAATGAAAATGACTTTTAACTCTTCCATTGCCCATGTCATCTTCCACCTGTAGCCTTATACATATACATAATATATACAACTGTACAGCAATAACAATAAATGGAAAAGCTTCGTGTAAGTTGTAAACAGTAAACAGAGCACAGTAGTTGTGTTGTTGTTGTATGCATCCATCCTTTAGATTCTTCCGATGATGCTTCCCTTATGATTAACCACATTAAATAACACAAAACCATATACAGAATACAGATTACGGATGCCATGTATTTATGTGAAGCATATAAACATTTCATTTTTCATTTTTAACTAATCCTGTGAATTTTTTCTTGACGAATTTGACTGTTTGACTGGATAATCCAATAGAAAGAAATTCTTATTTAAATTCAATGAGTTATTATAGGTACTTTCCGTTTTAGACATATTATACACGAGTTTTCCTGCATATATGCATAGACAGTAACGCTAATTGCTTGTTGTACGTATATAGTACATACAGATACATGCGGCGTATACGTTAAGTTTAAGCTTTGCTATTTAACTCACTCGTCAGGTTATGTATTATATAATTATTCTCATGGAGTGTAATTCTCATGGAAAATACAAGTATGTAAGATATACGTGCGTACACGTGTACAAAAACTTTGGATTTTGAATGATTGTATGCGTTTTATTTATTGTGGGTAATTGTACGATGGAGGATGAATATCTGAGATGTGTATGGACTATGGACTGGAATGGAATGGAATGGAATGGAGAGCTTCAAAGAGTGAGAATCAAATTGAAATCCTTAATTGACGGGGATAGACACGGACTTGACATGCCCAGAAAAATGTGTCTTGTATTATTTATTATAAATCCAGATCGGGATGCTCAAGCCGTCACATTTCCAACTTCCTTCCCATTCACTTCAAATTCAGTTCAATGGGGAATCCACATATATGTACACATATATACCAGAGTTTTGGTACGAGACAGACATAAAAGGGCAGCGTGAATAGTAATGAGACGGGAAATGAGAACGAACGAAAAATGAAAAGGCGGAAGAAACTGAAACGCATATTACCTTGAATTTAGATGTGAACGACGTGTGTAAAGTCTCTCTCTTCAAATCTCAAAAGTTAGAATTTGGAAATGGTGAAAGGCTCGGCTCAGGACTTTTATAGAGATTTTTTTATTTGGTTTGGAAAACACGAAACACACGATTCACCCGCCGAAATCAGTATCAAGAATGAAGAAGGAATTGATGGGAAAAATTCCTCTTTGAACTTTGAGTTTTGAACGTAAGGGAATGAGAGAGAGAGAGAGAATCCCTTATTTAGTCAGCAGTCGATCCCAACGCCTCAATGACTTGAACTTACTCACACTTTTGTTACTTTGACTCGGAAAATTCCCTCGTTTCTTTCTCTATCCTTAAAGTGATTTAGTGGCATCAAAAAAGTTCAAACAAATATATATATTTAAAAAATAAAAAACTCAAACTCACAGATTAATCAAAATTCAAGATAGTAATAATGCTGTGTAATAATGCTGTGTAAATATTGTTTAAAAATCACTATAAAGAATCTGCACTTGCACTTTTCTTTTCCCTCTGCTGTTTTCCCTCTGTCCTGACTGAGGGAATCTTTCCACGGGAATCATCAATGTCAACGGAGTGGAAGTGGAATGGAATGGAATGGCATGGCATATGAATCAATGTAGCCGTTAGCAATTTGTACTTTATACCTACCCATTAGCTATTGCTATTAGCAAATACGGAGAAAAATATGAGCAAAGCAAAATGCACTTGAGCTGAAAGGGAAATTTTTTATATTATCTGAATCTCGCACATGGAAAAACTCGACAGCATAAGAATATCTGTAATGCAACTCTCTATTTTACTTACCTATACTCTGCCTTATGCATATATACCATTCGAATACTTTTCCGTTCCTACTTAACATTTTTCAAACTCTCGACTCTGCTATGTCTCCACAAACTGATCAATTTCCTCAACTCATGAGAGATCAAAGAAAAAAAAATGTAAATTGCATATATATAGGTATAATATAATCCATATAATTTCATATTCTCATATTCTATATAGCATGGCTAATATAATAGAATGTAAAACAAAACTATCAACTAATGAGTTGATATAATTGATATAATACTCATCGTCAGATATCCAGATATTATACACGAATCCTTTAATCTGTATACTTTTTAATTTACTCATGCGGTTTCCACGTCCAAGATATCTGTACATTCATAATCATAATCATATCCACACAAAATTAAGTCATCAAACTATGTGCGTTTCCAAATTCCTTTTGCCTTGTTTGTTACATTGTGCAACAATTCCGACTTTACAAACACATACAAAATATGTATACTTCAAGTTAACAAGAACGACGGCCACGTGCCCACCAATCTTGCTTTTTACCTCAAGTTACCTTTGGATTTTTTTTATTTGACATTTTTTTTAGTCATATATATGTATACTTACAATTGGACATTCTTTAGGTTTTAAAGACTGTATTTGTGTGAGAGATAGAGGGAAGAGGATCACACATTTGATGTATGGACGAGACTTTAACACCTGAATGTTAGTTTTATGATACCCTTGTTTTACCCATACCAACTGAATCATGCATGATTTTTTTTCAGTACTTATATGAGCAATTTTCTGTGTGATTTACCATTGACCACGTTGAAGATTAACAGAGTCTGTAGACTCTACCGACTTCCAATGTTCAGTGTAGATTACTGTAGATATACTTTGGAGTTTGGAGTTGTACATACATCGAGAACTACGATATTTGCATTCTGTATTCTGTACTGTTCAATTGTGAATAGGGGGAAAAGGACTTTTTGACTGTGACTTTTTGACTGTGCTGTATTCCTCGCACTTTTGTTATCAATTTGATTATGTGATTCCTACAGCGTTCTAATTACACCGGCCTTTCAATATGGATAAAAAAGACAATCGGCAAATTAAAAAGTACATGGCTTTGAGCTTTATGAGACTTTGTCGGGCTTACTATTTAGTATCCGCCCCTCTCCTCTTCTCTCTCCTCAGTGTAGCACAGTCAAGATATAATCTATAGACAAATAAGGTATACAAATTGTAGGGAATTCAATTCAAGTTCAGTGTTTCAGCAGTATCTTTTGTTATTGCTATTACTATTTGTTGTTTACATACTCGGAGAAATCATTTGAAATGATTAGACTGTTGACTGTGGACTTTTTGTGTATGTACACTGTAGACTTTGTTTTTGCGGCATCCTTCTAATATATATAGGACCGATTATCAGTCATGAGGATTTTACTGCGAGATCACATGCTGCATCCGCTTATGAATAAACGCAATACTAAAATAATACTAATAATACCTATAGGTATCATATTACAATTAGTAATATGAAAGCTTACGAGTAAAATCTGTAGAATCTGTAATGTGAAGTTCGAGTTTCAGTGTCAAATCCAACGTCAATAGTCAGCCCTAACCTTTAACTTGAATTATTATTTAAAAAAAAAGATATCGATGGCTATTACAGATAGCTTTTGTACACACATTTCAATAATGTTTTAACATGGATTTTCCGAGAAATGCAGCCGTCCTGAAAATGACCTTGTTTTTTTTTGTTGGTATAGGTAATGCAAAAATAAAATAACATAATGAAAATGAAAATAAAATGAAAGC
Organism: Gisinianus flammeolus; assembly: GCA_034699125.1. NCBI lineage: Eukaryota > Metazoa > Arthropoda > Collembola > Symphypleona > Katiannidae > Gisinianus > Gisinianus flammeolus. The sequence goes on along the minus strand of JAIUND010000451.1, from coordinate 43,917 downwards.
GACGTGGGCTAAATGCTATAAATGAGAATATGAGTTTCTGGTATGTTTTATGGAATAAATTAACTAACGTCTGTAGATAAAAGTAAAAGCCAATAGTGAAATAATTGAACGTTTTTTTTGGCATCATTAATGGGATTTTCATGTTTTGTCTTTTCATTTTCATATTTGACCTATAAATATGACAGAAATTGCAGGTACTTTTCCTACTTTTCCCACCCACATTTAAGCTGCATAAAATATTTTCACAGCGATTAATCCTATTTTTTTGCAACTTGTTTGTATTTGAGTATACTCAAGTGAAGAACCTGAAAGGAATTTAGAAAATCCGTCGTACTTTGTATAATGAATAATTACACTGACTATATATTGCTGATCAAAAGATATCGATTCCATCGTACGGTGTGGAAAAGGTAGTTTTATTTTATCTTGAGACTCCTAAAAGACGAGGATTAAAGTCTCCATCGGTTTTACTTTACATGTAATCGATTTTGTTTGCAATGTATAGCTACAGCTTTCCATTCACCATGAATTCATGGTATTCATCAAAAGGGAATAACTGACTGAGTCATCTTGGTCTGGTCGTATATCACGTACGTATGTTGCATCCCATCACCCACCTTCAACTCATAATTGCAATAATTGCAAAGGTGAAAATACATATACGATAAAAGGATTAACTATTCAGATGATTGTGACACTTTAAGTGTAAGACTAAAAAAGAACCATTTTCCAACTGTTTTATCCATTACACATTTATGTTCATCTACTTCACGCTTGTTGTCTGATCTTCTCCCTTCAGAATTTTCTACTTAGAATTTATTCTTTTCTTAATAAGCGCAGTTGATTTCAAATGGAAAATGTGGCGTTTCAATTTGCACACTTACTAAAATCTAATGTAGTTTATGTGTTATTCGTTTATTTCCCTATATGATTAATTTGCATAGACGCATTTGAACTTGCCATTTTTTTTAGAGTGCACATGAAATTAAATTTTAAATGGAATACATGTACGATATACGATATATATGGAACAGAAATACAGATATGAGTATATATATTGTATGAAGGAATTGACCTACCCCTGAAAAAAATATACGTGCAGCCCTTTCGGCTTTCAAGTCAAAGTTGCTCAAGTTGAAAAAGTAAAATGTAGAGTTTTCAACGCTTTTTATCCGCGTAGCAAATTTCAGCCATCGTGTACATTTGGATTTGAGAAAATCCCAATTGCCATATATGCCATTATATATTATATACAAACGATCGAACGAATACAGTGCGAATTAGAATCAATGTGCGGAGAGGAATCACGTAGTCATGAACTTGGCACTTTGCTATTTAAAAAATCAAGTCAACGACGACTTTCAACTTGAGATTTGATGACCATCGATCCCATTCTACATCTCGTCATCCTCATCATCTCGTCTTGAGCATTTGGATTATCAGTCCGTCCATTTAACGATACTTTCCTTTCTACCCAAGGGTTAACTACAGACTACAGCTGATATCAATTATAACCTATCGGCTCAAAGAAATTTAACCATTATCATTTCATTCCCGTTTCGTTACCTATTGATTGTTCCTCGCAGGAGATTTTCGAATGAAGAAATTGGGAAATTTCACATTTGAAATCTCTTTTTGCCCGGTAGGGACACAAAGTTTTTTTTTTTTTTTTGAGTTCATATTTTTGCATCATCATAAAATTAATGGGATTGGAAAAGAATTCGATTGAAATTAATGAACCTTGAAAGTTGTGATGATGACGACAAAATGCAATATGCAATGCAATGGAATGGAATGTATTGAGAATTAAATGCAGTAAAATATCAAATTCGTTGGCCCCTTGTCAATATCAATAATACCGTTTTAATTGAATGCAACTCTCCGTTGGATATGTATAGATGCATATTATTGCATATGTACAAATGTCGACTGTATCTGTGTAATATATGTACAATTGTAGGTACAATGACCATTAGCATTCACAATCAGATGGGATGAGAGTGGAACTCAAAATTCCAAACGCAATAAGTAATAATAAATTACATGATTAAGGTGTACGTACACGTTACTTTACTAATGATATTATAACTCTGAGATTCTCACATTAAATCACAAGTAGCATGTAACTAACTGAATGGACTCTTCGTCAGTCACAGTAGTGATATACGATATAATAATAATTGAAATTCGTTTTCGTTTTCATTTCATTCCATCTTGCATAATGATGAAATGATCTGTAGTATATGTGCTATAATAAATGTGACAGGTGATAGTGATAAATGAACATTGCCAAGATTTTCCCAATGACAATCCTCAATTGTAATTGCCACCGCACATTTACATTCAATTTCATCTCTAAACATATGCAGATATTTTCTGCTATATCCTATATCTTGCGTATATTAATATTCTCCTGTGCAAAATCTCTGCATAAATCATTCAAAGAACATTAAGCTCCATACTAATTTCATAATGTAATCATCCCCAATTTACAGCACTGTTAAATCATTTGGTAACAAATCCAAGCGGCATTAACGACAACGACCGACCAGACCTTCCCTATATACCAAAATATCTAATGAATGAAATCCATTTCAAATTGAAATACTATGGAATAGCAATCCCAATAGATTCTGGAAAAGCTATTTTTTTAATTTTGGTAATAGATTTTCCACAGGAAACTTGGAACATTTTGTCTCTGGAGGTCATTGTCGTTGTGGTCGTGATATTTGAACAATTATTTTGCCAAGTCAAGAGCAAGATCAAGCAAACTTGAAGAATTCATAATAGGAGAGAGTCACTGGATGCCGATTGTCGGATGACCCCCTCTGAGTAGTGAATAATTCCATTAATTCCAAATAGTCAATGAATGAATCCTTGGTCAATTCCTCATTGTTTTAATCTGGCGACAATTTCACTTCCACTTACACAAGCAATATCAATAATATCTCTCTTGTCTTTACACACACCAAATTCTAAACTCAAATTCCCGTGAAGCAAATAACAAAAATACCTAATACAATTTTTTTCACTTTGTCAATAAATTCTTGGCGTTTTCTTTTGATGAATTGGATTCATGATGAATGAATAGAGAGAAAAGGTGTAGACACAAACACACAACACACACCAGCGACAGACACTAAACAGTCAAAAAATGTATATGAAAAAACAACTGCTATTGTTTCATTGTCCTCAGTGGCTTTTTTTGGCTTTGGTCAATTGATAACATTTCTCTCTTGAGTATGTGTTCAGTTTTTTTTCAATTTGATTTGGATTCAAATGTGAACAACGTGTGGACGACTAAAAATGTGGTGGTGATTTTTTTTAGTATGCGGATAATTTATGCACAGTTCAGTTTTGAATAGTGTGGGCGAGGATTTTGTGGATTGCGGATAAGGAAGTCTTACACATGATAGGATTTTAAGACAAAAAACCGCGCACACAGACACAAACATATACAGATAGACAGAGAACATTGAACATATGTGTGTGTGTATTGTTATAATATTATTATCTGTATTTGTTATGTTATTTGCTATATACAGATATGTGCAGGAACAATTCTGTCGACCACAATCTAATTCTTCACAAGAATTCTCTGATCCTTACGACAATAAGGAACAATCACATGGAAGTATCGCCTTAACAAATCCCCTCAAAAAAAGCTATTTCCATTTCGATTTCCAAAGAAATCATTAATATTATTACATTTCCATTTATACTTTTACACTCGTACCGCTTTTTTTCCTTCGGATTAAATTTCAGCATCTCTCGCTGCTAACCTACAAATGCAAAAGTACACCTACTTTACTATACAGATATATTTTTTTATGTATCTATTTCGAGTGTGCGTTCGCGTTACAGATGCATACATGCATCTCTTTTGATATGACACAAAAGTGCCGTGTGTGTGTCGCCAAGCGGAAACCTTTGACCAAATCCCCATTGTTTACGTTACACAATAATCACATTTTTATGCCATTGTTGACTGGCGACTTGCGACTACAAGTTTTCCTTATAATTTCAGGCTCTTTTTTCTGCCATATACATCTGCTCCTCTATCACTTTCTGTATACCTATTATATTTATGTACAATTCACAATAGTCCACTTGCATTTTATAAGTTCCGAGAACTCTTCGCTGACTTATTTGCAAAACAAGTGACTTATTCCTTAAAAATTACCTTACGAACACTCATTTATTTTTTCCATAATATGGAAAAAGTAACAATATTATGATTACTTTTTCCTTACTTTTCACTTCTTGTAGTCTCGTTTTTTGAGATGCTTTTGGCATTTTAATTGTAATCAAGCAATTAAGGGTGAGTTTAGTAAATAATTTTTTTGAAAAAAGAAGATTTCTTCAAAAATAATTTCTATTGGTTACGTGAAAGGTCTTTTACCGTGTATAAACCATAGCAATAAAATTATTATGTATTGCGCTCAACAGCCAGTCAGACATGTTTTTCCGTATAATACATAATATGTACCGTCAGGAGGGGCGAGTTCGACCGATTTTTGAGTTTTTTGAAAATTGGGCACGTGTAACTTTTTACTCATTAGGATTTGTTTACTGAGAGTTTTCACACATTTGATGCAATCATTTGTAAACAATTTCGTATCAAAATATTTTAAAAATTTTAACACATGGCTGAACCCGAGCTAATTTTATTCGTGGGGTGAGTTCGACCGGAGCTGGGGCGAGTTCGACCGACTGCGTAAAAGTCGGTGTAGAAAATTTCAAATCTGTGCAAAAATTCCTGAAATGGGTCAAATTGCTTTCTTTAGTTCTATTTTTTTTAAATGGAGTGAAAATTATTTGACCTCAAGGTCTATTGCAGGCTTTCCATACGGCCAACTTGAATTTCCACTTTTGATGGGGATTTTTATGGATATTTGGGTAATGTGAGGAGAGTCTCTCGACTTTTGTAATAGGCAAATCAATGCACCAAACTTACTAAATGAATTTAGTCGTTGTGTGGAGAACATAAACTGAGCCCAAAGAAAAATTCACCCAAAAAAGTGTGATTTTCATGCAGAAACAGATCGGTCCAACTCGCCCCATTTTCATCAAAAACCATTGTTTTTGTAAAAAAAATTAATTTTATTAAATGGTGAAGATTCTCACTAAAATGAAAATGCACATATCCTCACACATGTTTGGAGTCTCGTTGGTAAAATATTTGTGAAATTTGAAGGGCGGGGTCAACTTGATCCAGACAAAGTTTTTCAGGGTTCATTAACGCCATTTTTGACATCTTTTTTTCAAATGGCCCGTGCACCTAAGCCCAATTAGCTACGACCTTCATATAAAAAGATTTTTACAGCCTAACACATGACCTTTCATGTGGTGATACTCTTAAGTCTCCACGTTGTGCCGTTCTTAAACAGGAGCTCTTTAAAAAATGGAAACGAATCGGTCGAACTCGCCCCTCCTGACGGTAGTATATTATATACAGATCTATACTACATATCTATACACGCAATGATAAAAGCTATATGAAATCTCTCTCTTTTCCTCTGTGGTTCGCTTTTTGTGTAGTAATAAACTATTACTAGTAAAATTGTAATTTTATTGTACTCGACGCATAGAGTTCAAAATAATAATACGAATATTATGTATGTAAAACTAAGGATATAAATATGGATATTTTTCATTGCGAGATGTTAAACAATCAGAAATATCAGGGTGAAAGTCAGCTATAACATTATAGAGTAGGTTTCGAAGTCGTTCCTAAAAGCGATGGATCTTTCTCTCTGGCTATACGACGAATAATGGAAGATTGAGTCAACTTGACATCTTCATCAATCCAGTACGGGAGCTAAAATATAAGTAATTATAAATAATATATAAGACCTTGTAATTTAAACATATTTATTCTGTTCACATAGAGCCTGTAGTGTAGACATTATGATTATATATGGAACACGAAGGAATTTAACTCACGTTTGGTTTCTCAAGTCCTAGGGAATATTTAACGCTTAGCCAATCTTCTCTTGAACCTTCAAATAAATACAAACGAGAGCAAATATGAGCATTAAAAATCGCATGTACTTACTTATCGTTAAATCTAGTAAAACAAAAACCATGACGTGATGGTCAAAATATCACAACAGTGGTCAATTTACCTCTTCTTCTTTTATCAATGATCCATTCGTATACAGTTCAATTTCCGTATCAGAACTAACAATTTTAGCTCCACCATCAACCAGTCGTTCCCCACCATCCGTTGATCAATTTCAAATGCAATAATTTTTTACACTGTTGAAAACAATGCCAAATAAATAACAACAAACCTTACGTCAATTACCTCATGTCATAAATTATTACGAATTATCCAATGTCTAGAGTAGCATTTAGTATTACCTTTTGGAAGTAATTTGAGAGTCAATAATCCTTTTCCAGTCACATAAGGGCAATGCCAATACGATTTGTAACAATATTCAACGTCAAAGTATAGAGATATATAAATATACTTATACGGCCAAAAAGTTTAGAAATTTAGAACTCAACTGCGGAGAAGAAAAGAGAGTGATGATTCATCACTGATGAATAAAAATGTCTCGGCTTTTCTATTATATATGCGCGAATGCCAAGTTTGAATATAGCAGGATTTAGTTTTTCCCTCTGTTGCTATTTTGCAAAAGAGCAATCTCTACTGAAATAGGTCCAGACACGAATTTTTACTACTTTTCTCCATGATTTTTTATCCTGGAGAAAATTTTTTCAAATAAATTTAAATTCAATTTTTTTTCTTTAAACATTTGTTTGTTGATTGTTTGCATCGCGCAATCAAACAATCAGCAGTCCAAAAGGACAAAAAATATTAAAACTGGTTCACAAAAATATTTCTCGTATTGGAACCAGAGGACCGAGAGGGTCAAATTATCTTTTAAAAAATCACTAAAGAGTGTACCTAGTGTATGAGATGGGTCCAAAGATGACATGTGCACGTTAATGTACCCAAATTAATTGATTTGTGCTCAAGTTCACCAAAAAAGTGATTTCCAATTTATTTTGGGTACATTAACGTGCACATGTCATCTTTGGACCCATCTCATGCACTAGGTACACTCTTTAGTGATTTTTTAAAAAATAATGTGACCCTCTCGGTCCTCTGGTTCCAATACGAGAGCGATTTTTGTAGACGCCTTCCATTTTTTCAAGTTGCCATATGGTTTACACAGGAAAAAGAGTAAACAACATTTGTTTACTTTTTTTTACTAAACTCACCCTTAAATTGTGCGACCGTATATTTTTCCGAGTATGAAAATGAAGTGAGCAAGTTCTGTTCTCTATATACTTGTGTTTTACGAGCGATTTCATATAATTTCTCTCGTATATTCCGTGACTTCATTGCCGTAAAAACTTCAGAATCAACAAATATAAACATTTTTCTATGGAAACAGTATACGAAATACGGCGTTACGGCAATATACGACGATAGCGCGTGAACAAACTCTCAAAATTTTAATTATAGAGAAATTTCCTCAGGTGTATCTGAAGCTGCGATTCTATGCATTAAACCTGATGGTGAGTATATTTATCTCGAGTGGGGGATCAGTAGAAACAATGTCAAAATGTATTGATACAAAATGAAGATAAGTGAGGACTAATAAGATTTAAGATGAACTTTATATTTACCCAGCGTTTCCTTCTATACTTTAATCTATGTATCAGACTTTTTATTTATGAAATCGCTCTATAGTATTTTTCCTAATTACCAAAAATACAATGTTAAATTTTTCAACTCACCTTTGACTAAAAGTCCGCTTGATGGTTCTCTGAAGTGTCCACATTTTGATTGATTTATCTTGGATGTTCCCCAAATATAATGTTACTTTTGATTCTTGATGAATATTCAAGAAGACACTGCACGAAATGAAGATGAGTCTGATTTGAATTAAAGATGAGACTTTTAACACACTCACACACGAAGAGGGCAGTTAAACAGTGGAAAAATTGAATGTACTGAATGAAGTCGAGTTAATCATGTTATCACGGGATGATCCTCTGTACGTTTTTTTTGAAACTGAAGATGTCCGTCTCCCAACGATAATTAACAAACGCTGATGTTTAAATCACAGTGAGAGAGCGAGCACAAGAAATATTTTGTTGTTCTCTTTTTTGTTGAGCTTTTGTTCTGATTCTGTTTCAGTTTCTGATTATTTCTAACGGTGTCGTTTGTATTTGGATATTTCAATTTCAAAATGGTTTATGGTAATACAAGATTGTTAGACAGAGAGAGAGAAAAGAGAGAGAGAGAGAGAGAGAGATGTATGAAGAAATCTTGTTCGTTTTCGTGTGTATATAATCTTGTAGTGAGGTGGTTGAGGAGAGTTGAAGAGTTTTATGGTGTTAAATGTCTAGTGACTGGTGACAGTGCGACAGGCAACAAGAAACCCAAACCAAATCTTGAAGCAATTCCAAAATAATACCAACCCAGTCAAAGAGTTTGTTTAAATTTCAATTCTTTTGTCTCCCTATTCTGTTATCCAATATCTAAGATATTCTATGTAACAGCAACACGAGAGTATTCCTTATTTTTTTCCCAATATTCCCCACCCCCACTCAATAATGAAAATAGTAATAGTAGTCGTTCGCTCTTTTCCCAACTATTTACTTATTGCCGAAACTGCAACTGTCCGTAATAGTCCGTAAAGTGTAATGCTATCAACAATCCACATTTTCCCCTATACCGTGATATCTACAAATGGGCTCGTGTCTGTCTATGGTAATTTGAAATGACGAATGGCGATGCGATGGACACAGACGACAGATTTTTGTCAAGGTAGTTGAAGATGAGGATGATGATGATGATGACGACGACGACGACCGTCGTATCGTGTTGAGTTGACGAAGAAAAACGATCAGTCAGCTTCGTTCACAAACACAATATAAAAAAAAACACCAACAACAACGACGACAAGCAAATAAGACAAGAAACAACAAGGAAAAATTTTTTTGGAGGATTCAATTTGAAATTGGAACAATCGTAACGACACAGAGTAAAATAATAATAATGCATATACTTATGCAAAAAAGTTTATTTACAAAAGACGGAAGATAAATCATGAAATAATCAAGGTAAATACGGAACGTCAAAGTCCAATTGATATTTCTTATAGTTTTTTTTCTTCGTTGTTGTTGTGGATTGTGGAGGATTTGGGGAGTTTTAGGCTTGCGTTTGTTTGTGTGTGCGTTATAATTTTTTCCAAGGGGGGGGGGGTTGATTTAGTTATGAGTTTTTCTATATGTAGATTGGAGAAGGTGATTGCTGATTGGGATATTGGCAAAGAATTTATATATGTAGAGAGTATTTTTTCCCTCTCGCTCACTATATCCTCTTTTGTTAGTCGTCTGTCTTTTTATGTGGTTTGATATTTGGTAAACCCAAAATCCAAATCAAATGAACGCACTAATGGAAAGTAATGGGGTGTAAGATTAGGAAAACTAGAGAGAAAATTACCAATTCATTTCAATTTTAATGAATGATGACGCTCATTAAATTCAATCAGATATGTACAATATTTTCCAAGTCCAAAAAAATATACCTCTCTTTTGTATTTCAAACTTTAAATTTCAAGTCGTCCACATATATTCAAAATTCAACAGACAAAAATGTGTAGCAGAGAATATTTGACAAATGTTCACGTCAACTTCAAAGTACTTGCTGCGAATGTGAATTCGAAAAAATAATGATTGAGATGAGAAATTGACAAGTGAACATAAAAACTGGTCTGCAAAATATTATATTATGTCACAGAGTAAATGTATGCAACTTTTGATTGGACAATTGAAAAATAACTTGAATAAATCCATGGACAAATTCCCTCCAAAAAAAACTTACAGTTTTAAACACACACTTTTGATTGAATGCACACTTTCAATTTTTATCACTTTTGATTCGAACAGAAAATCCTTTGGAATTTATCTTCTATAGAAATAGAAACGGACCACACCGGATGTTTCGGAGAGAGCGAGAACTGTTGAATGTGTAATATTCGGTGGTAGTTTTTTGGCGAAAACCAAAGATGTTGTTGATAGTTGGGGAGCTGAAAAGGAATTACGAGAGTAAAATGTCGCAAGGGGAAGATTTGAAACTGAATTGTAATTGTAAAGTCAATTTTTGGTTAGACAGTGCGAATGCAAGCTCTATAATATAATATTCTTTATATATCCATATGTGTATATGAGAAGAACAACTCAAAACTGAGCATTACAGATAGAAATGAAATATTAGACAATAGGTATATAGACACGACGATGTAAACACAAGTTTAAGAATTGAAAGAAAAGTTGAGTGAGCCATCAGTCAAAAGTCAGAGAGATAGAGAGAAAGATTTGAGCTGGTTGAGTTATTTTATGATAATGTGTGTGGATGTGGATACGAGTAAAGACCCACAATAATAATAATAATAACAAAAACAGAAACAGCCATAGTAAACCTCTTTAATTCTGAATTATATGCAGGTAAAGTCTATTACACATTACATAGCGTCTGTTAAGTTCACAAAGGAACTATAACGATTTTCCTTAATTTGCGGAAATGCGACTACTGCGTCCGTCTTTGTGGGTAAAATTCTGACAAAATTCAGGGTGACAGAAAAGGTCATGGCAGACAATAATGTCGAAGGACCCAAAGCTCCATCTCCAGCCGTTTGACCTCTGGAGCAGGTCAACGAAATTAAGGAAAATAATTATAGTTCGTTTGTGAACTTAACAGACGATAGGTATATTTATTTACGTATACACTTTTAGACTTTTACATATATCCATTAGACATGATATGGCGAATGGTGAATTTCGCGAGGAGAGAATGCATATGGTCTTTGGCCACAGAGAGTGACCAACTTCACCTCAGACTTACAATATGAGTAATCAGCTATATCTATATATATATCGTATAAAACGTGAAGATAAAATACTGCTACACATACTCAAAAACTCTTAATGATTCAATCTGTCACTCTGTACTTATATGATATCCCTTTAGCTGTGCATATACTGCGTATAAAAAAAGGTAAAAGTGTATTCTACATTGACATTACATATACGATACAAATATATACCGTGCGGCACTTTTCATATCAACCCTTTTTTTGAATGGTCAAGTCAAATTCAAATTCCAAGTCGAGTTTATATTCTAAACATATCCTAAACAGAAGTATAAACTAATGAGGATATGTATATGGGGGGAAATGGCCTACATGCACTCGACTGTCATTGCGAAGTAAGCGAAAAATTGAGAATCCAACAATGCATGCCCACTTATGTCCGATTAATGACAAGTGGTAGGGCAGACAATCAACATTAGACCATTCTATATGGAGAGGTAACTGCTTAATTGTAGGCGAACAGAGTCAGATATTTGAAATTTGAGCCAGATTAACTCTCGTACTCAACTCTCTTAACACATGTTTATAATGATTAAGTATAGAATTCAATGCATATAGGCAGACACACGCATACATATACCATATATATTTATAGAAGCTGCCGTTACATATTATTTGTAAAATTTTATTTGCACTTTCGTTGAGCAATTGGGCATCAAATATCCAAGCTAGAAATACACACACTATAGCATCGTCAACACAATCACACAACACATGCACACATGCCAGACAAATGCACATATTAAAAAACAATTACTAAATTTACAAATTACAAATGAAAAGCATGGATGCACAATTCTATCTAATAGCACGTACAAATGAATGCTATATACACATTGCAGAAATACACGGACGAGGGTTACCAAAGCTATATTTGAGAATATGTGATAAATATATGTACTGTGCATACAACATGTGTTTTTTTTATGAGTTTGTGTCTACACGGTTTTATTTTCGATTCCATAACAACATTTTCTGCCAAATAAATACATGTAAAATATATATCAAATACCAATTTGCCAATCGTAAGGATTCTTGTATTTTTTCTGAATCTAATGGTACGATCTAAATATTATATGCTTCGTTGTTTGCCGAAATAGGATTATCTGTATACATATGTTAAATGAAAACTGAGACTCATTCGAGCGTCAAAGTCGAGATTCGTGTTCTTCATACTTTTGATGTTACCTTCACTTTTTGCATTACTGACTTGAGGTAAAATATCCAAAAAAAAAAGAAATTGAAGTACCTTCAATGTGAATTCGAATACATACGAGCCGATGTTTTATATATGCTCATTCTTTTTATACACACTACTTTATTTATACCGCATGCACATGTGTGCTCACATGTCATGAATATACATATCTGAATTGTAGGATTTCCAATTCCCAGTTGCCAAAATAACATGTGATTGCTTCATTTTTTTTGCTTCCACTCTTACATGGAAATTTCTTTATGTCAATTGATGTATTTTTTTTTGCAAAATGTATGCAAAAGTGAATTAAAGCTAAATTGTATACTGTGGTATATAATAATATTGTATTGTTATTGTTGTGGGTAGACTTTTCAACCCTTTATTTGGACGGAAAGCCCAATATGTGCACGTGTACTCGTTTGTATGCAGTGCGAAACTGTATATTGTGCGGCATGTTTGTGTAGAAAAGTGAAAGAAACGATTAATCAATCCAATCTCGAACATGATTAAGTTGTAAACGACATTGAATAGGACGGTAATGGCTATGGATATAGTTTAGTTAGTTATAAATGAGATTAGAAATTGGACTCAACGAGTGTAACTTAAAATAGTGTTTTTTTGTTCGTGGAATAATTGGTATAAAATCTCCTTGTTCACTTACTCTAAGTATTTGATTGGTATTAGGGGAAAAGGTGGAGAGAGGTTTCATTTGGGGTGAGCTCTTTATTCTTGTTCTGTTTTTTGTACTACAATATATATGCAATGTATCGAATCAATCAAAACCCAACTACACCGTGACCACTTCGAAATGAGTTAAAAATTGTTTAACTGACGAATGAGTAGTGAGTAGTCCAAGTTTCAAAGGTGATACAATTCCAAGAGAAAATTAATCCCAATTCTCAAATTCAATACTCAGTTATTAGATGTGAAAGCAAATGTGTGTACATATGAAATTAAATGATTCGTATATGCCTTCATAATTGACGAATGAAAAAAAAAACATTAGTGATTTAAAATTTTCGACAATTTTAATTTCGATTTAATAAAAACAGTATAGGTATTTCTGATTTGACATTCTCATGGTACTTCCGGTTTACAATTACAAAGCTTTGATTTACTATTGTTTAATTCTAGGCACTTATCATTCTACCATGCTTATTTACTTACGAATCATATGTCCTATACAATCAGAGAATCATTACAAGTTTTGTCATTTTTAAACATGTTTAATTTAGTGTAATATTTTATGCACGAATTTGATCAAAGTTTCATTTTTTGGTCTTCTAAAAATGAGTATATTGACATTAGCATTAAGCATTATTATTAAATATTTATATCATTTTCACATGATTTCGTTATGGGACTTGCGACTTTCCGGGATGAACCGGAAAAGGCTGCTGAAAGCTGCTTTCTCTCTCTCTCTCTCTCTTCACGTTCCTTTTCATAAATAACTCTCCGAGTCATTTAATATACTCAAGTAATTTACAAACTAAATATGGGTATTTGTATTTAATATCTTTAGAAAACTTTTGACTGTTTTTTTTATGAGAAGGCTTAATAGATTATTTCTGTATGTGGATATGAATTGATTCCTTTTAATCATACATATACAGATATTATACATATACCATTTACTTTTGAACTATATATATAATGACGTACGTACCTACTTAGCAATCATGATAATAAGATTTTACTATAATTGTATATTGTATGTATGTACGAGTACGGAGATTCCCTTTATAAATTTATTTACACAGACAAGAATTACACAGTTTAATAATCCTATTATAGTTTTTGTCTCCTCCATTAAGTTTCTTTTGGCTAATACTTACAAAAAAAATCATTGTTTATGTTTATCACTCTATAAAAAAACAAACGTCCTACAATACAGATTACAGATACAGGAATTCTATTTTTAAACAACGCAAATGTAGAAAATATCTATATATTTTGTCAAGAGAAAGTACTATATATTAATTGAATATTTACATAAATTGGTTTATGTATGATTACCAATTACCACATTAGTCTAATTAATCGTATTTAACTTTCATTCTACTTACAATTAGAGCCATTATGAATTAGCATTATCGTAAATTACATGGTTACAATGTTTCTATGTACAGCAAAGTAGGCATTAACCAGTGTGAAGTCTATTTGCAGTTGAGCTTTTCGTCAGGGTTAATAAGCGCGTGTGGGCGCAACTTCTTCTTAATTCTAAAATTGTATAACAGTAACTAATTTAAAATCATCAAAAACTTATACCTACTGTATGGATATATAGCTTAATTATTTATTTATTTATTATTACCCTTCCCCCTGATATCCTCCTATATACCGTGTGTGTGTGTGTGTGTGTGTACTAATTACAAATGTCTCACCCAAAAAACCCCCAGAGAAGAGAATGATTAAATCAAGAATTAATAGAATCCAACACCAAATCGGAATTTTGTATCATTTTCATGCAGAAAATGATTTTTTCAATGAACTTTTGAAGCATGAACATATACTAATAATAACAATTTGTAATCATACTATGGACTTTTGTGTGCCTACTTATATCCACTTCTAATGACAAATAACATACACAAAACATGTGTGTAAGTACCTTTTGTTTTCAATGTGCGGCTGTGCATGGAGAGAGTTTATAGTTGGTGAAAAAAATATGAAAAATAAAGTCAGAGACAGAGAGATTGTCAAAATTTTTACAAATTTCTGATTTGGCAACATAATTACCACACAAATAGAGATGACCACGCAAAAAAAGTGACCTGGTTACTACTAAATGTAATTCCTAATAAACTAATGATAATTATACCCCAAATTATTATTGTACACTAATTACAATTATGTAAGTTTTTATATCATACCATTATCATATATATATATATATAAAACCTAACGTATAGTAATAGTAATGGTATCGAAATATAAATAAATATGTATATATAAAATATAATATATATTATAGTTTATCAGTCATACACAATTATCATTTACACTACTTTTCTATTCTCGATTAAAGACAATAAGTTTCTTCTCAAGTTTCAACATATGTTTATGAACGGAGCTCAATTAAAAGATTGAAAACATGATAGTTAATAGAGTGCATAAAGGTGTTAATTATTCTTCGATACAGCTATATAATTAAATCCTAATTTTCTGGTTTAATTTTAACTTCCAGTTCCCATAATCGTTTTCATAACATCATAATTTTGTTGCATCGCCTGTATTTTTTCTATTAAATTACGTGTACTTTTGCTTTTGCTTTTGCTTTTATTTTCTGTTCATTTCGTATGTGTTCGAATGTGTGTGAGAGAGTGTGGACAGAATTCGTCATTGCATTTTTGTTTTTGCATGTGTTAAATCATAAATTACGAATTAAGGATTTCGTCATTTATGTAGTGTTTAATGTTTAATGGAGTTTCAAAAGTGATTGCAATAAGTATTATATAAAAAAACACAATGAGAATGAAAGCGGAAATGTTTTAAATTGAACCCATAATTTAATACAATGGTCGAAAGAAAGAAAGAAAGAACGAATAAGGAGAAACAGGTGCAAGTTCAAGAAAATGCTCTGATTACTTGTGTATGTGAGAATAATTAAATTAACATTATATGTATAGGTATATAAAAGAGTCAATGTGTACAGATTACAGATATGCTGGTTGGTTTTTCTTTCATTCACGTTGATGATATGACCCATTAAACTTTGTCACTGTTCTTAACATGCCCCATTCACCATATTCACCATTCACTTTTACGACAATCACACACTCTAAGATTTCTTTACATACAATAATTTATATCTTATGGACATTTACTTTTTATATAAGTAAATGATTCTTTTAGCTCCTTTTCTGTTTCAGTTTCAGTTCAGCTTGAATTGTTAAATGTTCATTCATAATTTAATATTGCAATTTTTCGTATGCAACTGTGACTTTTGACATTTCCCCATTTTTCTCTACTCTTTTACCTATTTTGCATTTTTTTTTCAGTTTAAAATTCTTAAATCACTCAAATGCCGGAATAACAAGCAAATCCCTGCTGTTGTTTTTTTTTTCTACTAAATATCTGCTAACGATAAGTAAATGGTAAATACGTGTACTTTCGAATCTCGTTGAGGAAAGAAATGATGTGTAATTTGTCTAGGTAGTATCTATATAATATAATATATGATTTGACTAATGGATGAGTAAGTACTTGTTCCTGTAATTTATTGTTGACATATAAATTAGAAAATCAAATTAAAATTTCCAACGATAAATATAATTGGTGAAAAAAACTCTGTAGTGTAAAACATTTATGATTAAATTATTTATATATTAAATATGTTTATGCTAAATAATATTTATATGTATATTTATTAACTAATATGCTACAGAAAAATCAGAACCGGTTCTGACATCCACTCCATATGCAATAAGCGAAAAAGCTCGTCGCCTACGTCGGCATATTGTTTTTCCTTACCATTATTCATTATTATACATCCGTATAAAATATATATATTTATAATATAAATTTTATAGTATAAAATACTTTTATTCTATACGACTAAATATATTCAATTATTATCTGACCTGTTTAAATATGTATCTGTATTTACACCGTTTCTGTCGTCATTGGTAATTGAATGACCATTTACCAAAAGTTTTGATCCTCGCATCCTCACATATTATTTATCTAAATCCATTAATTAACTACATATTTATTTATATGCAATTTCGTCGAGATCTATTTTGCATGTGACTATAATTGTGTCTTGTATCGAGAGTTTTGTTGTTTGTGTTAGGACATTTCCATTGTAAACAATAAAATATATTATATTAATATGGATAATATAAATATGCAATAAAGGATAATAATCTATACAAATTAAATGATATTATAAAATATTCGTGACATTTTATGGGTTGCGTTTTGATTAATGATAGGAATATGTGAGATGATGATCATTTGGAGACATGCGACACACATTCACATTCCCATTCCCATTCCCATGTACATGATTATGATTTGTTTGCTGTGGATTCCCTTGCTGCTGCTGCTGTTGTTGTATTTGTATTTGTTGTTGCGGATGTGGGACTTGTTGTTGTTGTATTTGTATTTGTTGTCCTGGTGTTAAATGTAAGCTATTTGGTTTGGAATTTAAAATGGGTTCAAGAATCCTTGAGTAAGTCAAATCTCGTTCGGCCATGAGGAGTCTGGGTGAGTAATTTGTATTATTATTTGAACCCCCAGAATTCCCATTCAGTTCCAACAATTTCTTTGAATCTAAAAGCTCATAGGGTTTCTTGGCCGCTTCATTACCTTTCCCACAACTCCCCCCCACCCGACTCAAATTCAAGTCATTTGTATTTCGATCCGTGATTGGACAAAATCCATTGGGTACGGATGACGACGGTGGTTGCTCTGAAGGATTATGACTTTGACCCGATGGAGGATATCTCTGATGTGGACTTTGACTACTACTCGATGATGACTGATTGTGAGTGAGATTCCCCATCGGCAATCTAAACCTGGGTGGTGGTGGAGGATTCCCAGTCGTCCCAACTGAATTCAATGTCGAATTCTCACTTTCACTACTTCCGGTCGTATCCAGAAGTTTTTTCTCCAGACAATCCAAATGCTGCTGTTGTTGTTGTTGTTGTTGTTGTTGGGGTTGTTGCTGGCTTCTTGAGTTTGAATTGTGTTCACTCGTTTCATAGTACAAAGATTTACTCAATTGGGATTTGAGTGCTGCTTTTGGGTCGACATCCACCAGACCTTTTGATGTTTCATATTGTGCTAGAATCCGATTAGTTTGATTCTCACGTTCCCTCTCTCTCTGCTGTGATAGAATTTGTCGTTCATTCATCATCCCCTCACTTTTCTCCCGATTATGATGATGATGATGACCATGTCCATGATGGTTACTGCTACTTCCGAAACTGTTTTGATGATGATGCCCATGATGGCCATGAGGAGTGTGTGATGAGGAGGAGTGATTTGTTTTATCGTAGCTTTTAAAGTAGCTGGATTCGTAGGATGGTGGACCCGAGAGAAGGAGGGATTGAGCTGTTGTTGTTCCTCCTCCTCCTCCGCCTCCACCTCCTCCACTTCCTGTCGGTGGTTTCCGATCGTACAAGGATTCATAATTTGAGTCGGATTCAAAGTGTCTTTGACAGTGGGACGGATGGGAATTTGTTTGTGGTTTTCGAGTGTTGGCTGAGGACGGAGCGGAATTATCAAGGAATTTGGCTGGGAATTCAAAACGTTTGGATGCATAAACGGATTGAGAACGATTCAGATTTGAACGTGGAAGAACTGGTGAGGGCTTCATGTACAATGACCGCGTTCCTCCATATAACGGCTCAAAACGCTCACACAAAAGTCCTGTAATTAAATCAAAACATACAACAAAAAAAAGACCGTTTTAGTTTGTATATTTCTTTTAACCATACATCCCGTTTATCCATACAGATTTGCTACTCATCAAATGGTTACAAAAAACAAAATTACAGAGACTATACATATATAGGAATTACAAGCAAACAAAAAATGGAAGTAAAATCAACACAACTAACACAAGAGTGAAGTAAAGGAAAATGGTCGTCGTAAGATCTGTCAACTTTTTGAACTTATTGTTAGGCATTTAGAACGAATGTGTAGTCTGTATAGTCATAGTCTTCGTCTTGCTGGTTTTTAACGCGTCGGTTTTTCTATAAAAATGAATTCATGGGATGGCATTTGATTGTGGATTGTGGATGTTGGGCAGTAATGGGTTTCTAAGTGAGCTAATGTTGACATGAACTCGGACACATGTGTTCCCAAGCAATGGGGAATGGTCTCGTAAATGTCATCATAATCTCAGTCATTAATTATGAGTGAATGTTGTTTGCTGTCTCTGTCTCTGTCTCTCTACAGTCTACACTCTGACTGTCTGCTGTCTGTACCTGCCCATTTCATAAGTATCACTACAGGTGTTTGTCGTGAAGAAAAAACTTCACTCCTGCACAATTGCAGTTGCACGAATAAATGTACACCTTTTTTAAGAGACTGCAACTGCAACTCTCTTCCACGTTGACATCACTTGCAATTATTATTATGACTGGATTTTCATTTCCTCTCTCTCTTTCAAGTACTTTCGAGTAGGTATAATCTTTAGCTATTAACATCCTCATTATTATCATTATTATTACGATTAAAATGACGAATTTTACACCCTTTTAAATGTACAGACGAGAAAAACGTTGTTGAACAGGACAGCTGCAAGAATATGTCCATGTTCTTCAAACACATTAACTTCATAATGAATCAAATGGACCATGTAAATTGTCACACTATCTGTACAAAGTACAAACTGCAAAATGTAATGGAAATGGAAATGTCCTGGAATCTCCTTGAAATTCTTCACAGATACTTTTGCCAAGTGTTTCCTTCTGTCATTTCACCACACATTTCCCCTTCTTTTTTTCCTCTTGAATTCTTATTGAATAACTGAAGAACTGACTGAGGAATTTTTTTATTCGCGGAAATATTTTCTTTTGTCAAAATGATGATGATTAAATTCATGTTTGTGTGTGTGTGTGCACTGTTTTATCTTTATCCTGTTTAGTATTTTACATTATGTATATGGTTCCTGTATGTTAATTCTCCCAATTTCTAATCATAATGATACTCATAAATTTAGACATTGCTCAATTGCCAAATGTTTTTGTATTTAGTATACTTTGTCGTCGTCGTGAGGATATTTAAAAGTTTCCTCTTATAAAAAAATCCCAAAACTCTCAG
The DNA here is from genome assembly GCA_034699125.1 of Gisinianus flammeolus. NCBI lineage: Eukaryota > Metazoa > Arthropoda > Collembola > Symphypleona > Katiannidae > Gisinianus > Gisinianus flammeolus. The sequence continues at coordinate 24,045 of JAIUND010000451.1, read as the reverse complement.
TCCTGATGCATCAGAAGAAATAGTTTTCGTCTACAATTTTAATAGACAAAAAAAAAACATATCAGTAAAGGTGATAACAAGAGGACACAACGCAAACTCGTTCGTGATTGAGATTTGAGTGTGTGGAGTCTCTCATTTGAGAGAAACAATGTGTGTTTACACACAGCTGATAGTATATATTATTATTATGTGTGTGTGTGTGTGTGAGAGAGAGAGAGAGCAGACCTACATATATAAATACTTAATTTACATTTTGAGCTCAGCCAAACACCAAAGTTTATGAGTGTTCAACACAGGGAATTCTCATTCCAAAAGACGATTACAGATGTGTAGAATGGAATGAACATGAGGAAGTTGTAACAATTGGCACGCGTCTCTCCAAATTACGTAGAGATTTCAGTACTTATACATATAAGATATTTGTACTTTCAATGAAAGTCTTTCATATTACAGATACATGCTCATTCATTCATTCTGCATATGCATATTCACAAACATATTCAATATTCTGTTTCACATCTGATTTTACACGTAATTAAAATGTACGTAAAACAAGTCAAGTGTCAAAATGTCAGCGTGTATTAAATTTTTTTTTTTTTTTGAAAATTCATTGGATATTACAAAATAATTCTTAATTCTTTTTTTTTTTCTTTTTGACTATGACAACGTTTTTCCCATTTATATAAAATGATTATGGTTTATCTTTTCTTGCTTTTCATTTCCCATGAAATTATATGATTTGCAATTTACAAGTGAAACCTAATGTTTAGGTTGTGAGTCGTCGGACTATCTGTAAAACTGTCAGCTTTTTGTTTGTAGTTGTTTCCCAGTTGTGGCCAGTTGCCATATTATTTATTATGTATACAGCAGGCCAAAGAGTAAAGAGTAAGAGCATGAGATGGCTTGTCTCTATAATCGTAAGCCTGTAAGATTTATACGAATTTCTATGGATTCCAGTAATAATTTATTCGTGTATACTGTGAAATCCTAAAATCCTCTCTCAACACACCACTTCAAATCTGTACCTATAGAAATGGGAAAATACGACATCTTCTTCTTAAAAAGATTATTCTGAATGCTTTTACGAGTTTTTGTAAATGTAAAACTGATGAAATATTGTGAGTAGAAAATGAAAATTATACGTCTGATTCATCTTGGATGGAAAATTCCCATGACATAATCTCGCAATAAGACGAATTCATTTAGTTTACTATTCAATCCATTCACAATTAAAATAAAAAACTACGAAAAACAAAACTCAATCAGAATTTATGTAAAAAGCGACCTGGAAATCACGATAAATAATATGAAATGTGGGGAAAAAACATAAACATAAATAAAACAATCCAGACATTACCGTTTGCAAAAAACAACAACAAAATGAGGAAATAGGCAAATGGTACAAAAAAAAAAATATATATATATATATTACGAATATTCTGTATGGATTTCTTAAATGGTGTGTAGGTAAACGGAATGGAAATAGTACCGGTGAGTTTGACAAGGGAAATTCCAAAAGGCTTTAGATTTGGTTAAATGTGTCATCATTGTCATTCTATTTGAGCATTGTTTAGTGGATTGCGTAAGGATGTTCAAGGGATTCTCTCTGTATCTGTAGGTATACTATCGCTATCTCTATATACTTCCCGTCTTCCATCTTTTAACAGTTTATTGAGCATTCATATAAAATAAAATAAAAATTGTCTTGAAACTCTACGGATTGAAATTCTATTGACAATAATTCAAAAATGTATGCATGACGATAATAAAATGAAAAGTTGTTCCTTCTCAACTTTGTAGCTTACGATGAGGTTTTTTTTTTGACAAAAGAGGTAACGGAAATAGGAGAGAAAAGTTGAATGTAATTGTTGAATTGGGTGAGGAGTGAGTGGGTAGTCGATAAAATTAATTCAATTACAATGTAACGATATTATATCTCTCTCTCTCTCTCTCTCTCTGTGAGCACTGCTTAATGCTCCTTTCTGTGTGACGACTGTGGTTCTTACATGAGCATTTTTTTTTGTTTCGTTTTGTTTTGTGGTTAATGTCACGAGATAAATAAATGAATAAGGGATGACGACTAGATTGATTTTTTATTGGTCAGGAAATTCTTTTCGTGTTTTTCATTTTCATTGTGGAATGTGAGACTCGGTGGATTTGAGGGTACGAAGCCAATGCCAAACTTTGTTCAGACGAATTGTCATCAAGACAACGGCATCTAAAAACAGGTTATTTTCATCATAAATCCCCATTTTTTTATTAACCCCATATTTTTTTTATATAGGTATGTATAAATATGCAGGAATCCCTCAAGATTCTATTTATTTATCATCAAATCATTTTCGATAACAGTAAATCTACTCAACAAAATGCAAATTCATGCCAATTTTTCAGTTTTTTTCATGCCAACCAATTTCAATTTGAAAAAAATTCAATAAAAAAGAGGAGAAAATGGAGTAAGAAATGCGCGCTTTAGAGCATTTTAGAATGTTTTAGAATGAATAGAAGGAAATGAGCTGTGATTTAAGCATGCTTTACTTATCTTACAATTAATTGTGTTGATAGTTGTTTGTGCAGTTAAGTAAATAGATAAAGAGATAAAAGGGTTGAGTAAAAGGGACTTGGACTTACTGTCAGGGATGGTGGTGGGAAGATCAGTTGTTGGGAGATCAAGAGAGTCGCCATCGGACGGAGTTTCCCTCACTTTCTTATGTTTTGGACTTGGCCGTAGTACGTAACAATGGAGATAGGCCGCCAACAATGCTCCAACAATGGGCCCCAACCAGAAGACCCAATGTGATGGCCATTTATTCATGACAAAAGCTGGACCGAGGGATCTCACAGGATTCAAGCCAGCTCCTGTGCAGGGAAGCTGTCAATCAAAAAACATAAATAAATATCATCTTCATTTAATTACACACTCCCCACGACGACAGACAGACAGACAGACTGACTGACTGCAAAGTAAAGTAGAATAACCTTCATCATTCCTCCTCCACTTTGTCTTTTCATCTCATCTCTTATATCATCATCATCATCTTATCATCTTAATCTTATCGTTAGTGTATTATCAGCAGTAACCATATATAGAATTAAGAATATTTTCATATAATATTATAACTCTGATAATAATAAACTTGAAAAGGCGGTTTGGACTTTAAATGGTCACAATTAAATGTTGAGCTTACAGCGACAAGATTCGCAGCCAAAAGGATGGCGGTGGTGGGGAAACAGTTGGTTGGATCTGAGACGAATGTTAAGGTCATCACGAACGTGAGAATGAGCTCCAAACCAAATGCTTGCGATGAACTAATATGAGATGCAACCGTCGTTGCTCCCAAACTCCCTTGATAACCCGCCACCGTCAATCTATAAAAAGAAACCCAATCAAAATCAGTCATTATTATTATTATTATTAGTCATCCCTCTAGAAAATCCAATTAAATTAGCCATTTCACCAAAAATCAAGTCATTACATACGATTTTATTGCCTCCCCGATATGATTCAACTCTGTTTTTCAAATGAATAAACTATGTACACTGTTTTGATGGTCAATCCATAATCAATGAAGAAAAGGAAATTGTAAACGAAACCTGGATGTATTTTCTTTCCTTTTTTTCAGGATAGAATTGAATTTAACTGATAATGCACTTTTTTCATTCGTTATTTTTGTGAGCGATAAAAATAAAAATGGGATGGAAAAACGAATTTCCAGCTTTTGAGCTTCGTATAGAACAATTATAGACAGACAGAGGATACAGATGAATGAGAGATAACAGGCAATAATAGCAGAAGGAATTCTTCTTCCAAAAGGTTCTCATTTACCACAATTATTACACATATACCCATACATAAGGACATATGAATCGCCCATGTGTGTCTGGTTCTGATGATTAAATATGAGACTTTCCAGCTCCTCTATTTCTATTAGATTTTTGTGAAAAGAAGGAAAATAAAGAATGAGCCGGATGTGCAGACTATTGCCTATTGCATTACCCATACAAAATGTACAAACTCCCTCTCTTTCTTCATACCTTTCCCAACTCACCTATACAGAATACAGAACTTGAATTTTCGAAGTCTGCATGCCTTCCCTAATTTTGTCCAAGCCACCGACTCTGACTATATTTCCATTTTATAACTAACTATGTAGAAGTATCTACCTACTTGTCTTTCACTTGTAAATGGCTATCATTTAAATGTCTCTGTACCGACTGCAATTGAATTGAATTGAAATATTTCGGAGAGCATTTGAAAATTTGATAAGGTACAGGTTCGGGTTAAAAATAATTCGGATAAAGGGCCCGGCCTCCCTCCCCCTCTCTCTCTCTCTCTCAATCTATCTGTAATATCTGTATGATTATTTCATGTGTACAGACTATACAGAGATCCTTCTAAACAATCTCATACAGATATATCAGATGTTATTCCATTCCATATCGCTCTATCTCCATCCCGTCTTTTCCTTGTACTTTTCCTCCGTCTCGGTTCATCATCAAAGAAATTTTTTATTTGATTCAATTTTCAAGAAACTTTGTGTGCGAGGAGAAAAAAGACCATTGGTTTTTTTCCTATAATGGAAAACTCAAATAGTTTAATGGATCCATCGCGTCGTTTCAACATTCAGTGGAAATGGAGCCAACGTCTTTCTTTCCCCCCTTCTTTTTATTTTTCTTCTTCCACTTCTTCTTCTTCTTCTTCTATATGATCTTTAAGATCTTTTGCCTTGGCTTATTCGATTCTCAAGACTTTTATATGTGCACTAGATATTAGATATTTTTGTCAATGTGTATCCGCATAAAAAGAGATTCGAAGGACTTCACAAGCGTGTGTCTCGACAACCAACTCGGATCTCTCGAATACTCGAATCCCAATTGCAAAGTATCAACTTTGAAAGAAAGATGGGACAAGAGTTTTGCTTGTTTTATAAATATCCCATTTGTGTTTGTGTTTAGTGTGTTTACACATATCCCTGGCTGATTGGCTGATTGAAACAAATCATCTGAGATGTGATGAGATGAGCCGGGTTCAAATATCTCCATCTTTTTTTGTGATGATGCGGGTAGACGACACAAGAAGCAAAGGAGCAAGAAGCGAGGGAATCTGGCCAAAGAAACTAAAATATATAGAACTTCGGTGTTTGTTTGTACCATTCCTGTATAAGTATACTTATAATGCTGAGTAATCATACGAGAAGAAGAGAAACCACTGCAGTCTACAGTGTCTACAGTCCACACTGAACACGGGAAAAAATGATGAAAGGGAAGAAGAAGAGGATGCATCCTATTAAAGGATCAATGTAATCATCATTTGACATACTATAGAAAACTCTTTGGGTACTTCACAGGGGGTCTATTCTATTCCTATTCAAACATCCAGGGATTCACAGTAAAAAAATGTGTAAAAAAATGAAAGATCCGCGCGCACTCCTTCAGTCCACACAAACACAAACACACACGCATTCACTTCACAGTTCACACACGCTTTGTCAGACAAAATACACCAAGAACGACTAATTTTTGTTGAACCCTTTTTCCAGACACTTTCTCGAATTTTTATTTTTCTTTATTTCTTTTGTAATCTGGACTCCAGATTTAGAATTTTGTAGAACAGTAGAACACACATTCTCTCTCTCTCTCTCTCTCGCAGCATGTTCTTCATTTCTTTTTCTTTAATGTGGACTGGTAATCTGATTGCATGTTACATGAGATATTGAGATGAGACTTCTCCAGGGATTTTCCATAATAATAAATTAATATTCACCTTGGCCTAATCATGTAAATTGAGGAAGATTTTGAGGAGCTTCTGGTCTTTTTAGTTACGCGTTTGAGTTACACGTTGCCTTTGCTTGTTGTTTTGTTTTGATTTGGTTTGGTTTTGGTATTTTAACAGATTGTCAATTAAATGAAGCGAGTCGTGAGTTGAAGGTGAGAAAATGATGGGATGAAGATGAAATATCCGTAAACAATATAGAAAAAAATGTGGAGAGGGAATCATAATTGAATTAATGAGCGACTACTGCTGAGTCTCTGCATAGATTTACCTCAAGTTTGCTTTGATTTACGATTACGAGAACCAGGCTTTGAGGCTTGAGGGAACGGGACTCGAGGCTTCCAGCCCCACACAAAAACAGCACAAATATGTACAATATATAATGTACCTATATATAAAATATAAGGATTCGAGTTCGAGTCAAAAGGTAAAACCATAAAAAAAAACTCAAATTAAAAAACCAGAAGTAGAGAACTGGAGAAATGAGAATGAGACGAGTTTTGAATGTTGAAATTGAAGGAGAAACAATACAATCATGTGTAGATGTGTAAGTATATCTGTAGGTACGTTTATTATGAAAATGTATAGCAGGGAATATCTATATGTATTATGAAATTGCCTCGAGTGAGTTTTTTTCTGGTGCGTTTTCCATGTGTTCAAGTTCCAAGTTCTAACGTAATGATAATAACAAGATATAATAAGAGTTTGTTGAGGATCGTCGTCAGTATGGTTTGGATGGAGTAAAGAGTAATGTAATGATTGTGAATTGTGTTGGGTAAATGGTAAATGGTAAATGTAAGTGTGTGTAAAGGTAATGATAACTGTGTGATGTGATGTGAGTGCGTGTGTTTCATTTCAAGGAGGTTCAAAACAGCTCCAGAAGAAGAAGAAGAAGAAAAAAAAAGAGCTGGAGATGATGATGATGAGGAAAAGAATGAAGGAACCAAGAAGAAAGAAAGAAGACGAAGACACCTGGCAAGCGGAGTAAGGCCAAGATGTTGTGGACCGATGTGGCAGATGTTCGACACTCGGCTCGTGTTCTACAGACGGGACGACGACGACGGCAGCAGACCCTTTTCCTTTTTCTCTTCAGCTTCTTCAGCCCTCCATTCCATACAGTTTCAACACAAAAAATCCCTCAAAAATCTAAAATCCAAATTCAACATCTTCAATCTAAAAGACTCTAAACAACTTCCAGATTCCTCACTTACGTACGAAACGAACCTACAAGCTACATACAAGTACATGATTAGTCTCTTCTCCACATCTTCTCTCTCTCTTCTCTACCCATAATTCCTCTCTAAACTCCTTCATAAGAAAAAAACCACTTTCTTCCTTCTGCTCTCCTTTTCATATTGTTAATCTGTCGCCGTAGTATAGTTGTCTGTTACATAACCATCGTCTTGCTTGGGTTAACAGTTAACACTGTTAACAGTAACAACAAAGGAATACGGAATAAGAATCTCACCATATGTAAAGTCATGCATGATCATTCTGAAGCAAATCCATTTCCATTTTTCTGTGTCCGCGTTACAATTTATTCATAATTTTATTGTGTGTGTGTGTTATGTTGTGTATTGTGTAGTGTAGGGACTGCTGAAGGTAAACGTGAACTACTTTCCTCGTTTATCGTTGGTTTCTAGGGTAGATGTGATAAAATTTGAAAGGCAATGGTTCCTTTTTCCTCCTCGGACTCGAGATTTAATCAGACATCTGTCTCGAGCCATAATTGTGCCAGAACCAAAGGGAATTAAAAGACCTACCTCATCATCATCCTCATTATTAGATTGAAATTCAAACTCAAACTGTCTCGGCCGATTTTCACACAACAAAATAAAAAATAATAGTCAACGAGTTTTTTTTCTCTCGTGCCATCGCACCGCATTCACCATCCTTTTTGTTTTCATATTTTCCAATCGTTAGCAACTTTATATTTTGTTATACATACAGATATTATGGCCTGGTCATGGTTCTCTTTAGTAAGGTAGCTTCGAAAAACACTGAACACCCACGAAACACGAAAAACAGCGACTATATCCGTCCCATAATATTTCATATCCAGGGAAGCAGATACGGAAGCTCAAGTGGAATCTCAAGAACAATATATTCTCTCTCTCTCTCTCTGGAATATAATAATACAGAGGAACGAGCGGACAGTGTTAATGACGTGAAGCTTCTCTTGACAGTGGCATCGACTGTAACTTTCCCATTGCTCTCTCTATTTCTCTCTCTCGCCCAGGCAAAGAATCATCAATCTTTTAGCGCCAAGAAATCGTAGACGAGGAGTTCTTTACTTTCTCTCTCTCTCTCACGCACACTCGCTTTGTTCCCTAATGTTATTGTTGTACAAAATGTTGGGCTCTCCTGTTACTCTTCTCAAATATTATTGTTACTTCCGAATGTAGTCAAAGTCAAAGTATGTGTGATGATTTTGTGATTTAGTCTTATAGTCTCGACTTGTGCGTGCGCGACATAATCATTTCCCCATACATTCACATACATTTCACACGTAAAATGGAATACCTCCCCATATTATTTTCATTGTAAAACCAATTTTGTTTTTATACATATACATGTAATTTAATTAATTATCTGACTATACTTTACTTTTTCTCCATAAATCCCAAAGTTCCTCATTAAAATCAGGTTTTTGTGTTTTATTCGGATTTGTCTACCCATAAAAATTCTAACAGAGTCTTATTTCGCGAGGTTTCTTCGTGTCACTATAAGACTGTAACTATTTATATTAGCTATTCGCATTTTATAATTAATTTTGTCATTTTTTTATAGACTGGAGAGGTGGCGGAGGAGGCTGGAGAAATGTGAATGGTAAATGCAGATATGGGAGCTTATTAGAAAATATTTCTGTCAGCTTTACCGGATGGTACAATTAGTTTGAAATGTGTATAAGGAGACTCTAATTGATTGCTTTTTGGTACACTCTCTCTTTCTCTTTTTCTCTTTCCTCGTCGTCCGTATTATTCCGTACATTATAGTGATCATATTTATGTATGTAGTCGGTATGTATTACATACGATGTAAGTCATTGTAAGTATATGTAGTTCATAGTACATAGGAGAAAAGAAGAAAAACATGAGATGGTGGGGTAGCACACACAGCATATGTTTCATACACGAGGAAAAAGTGTCAATGTCTGACTCTGCCTCTGCATCATGTGTGTGTCATTTTGTGCCTTGTTTTTGGGTGGCAAAAGTTGTTGTACTAAAATCCGTATGTACTCTCCGACTCTACCGTGATTTTTCATGTGTCCTAGCTTCAATTTGTTTAACTGCTTTTAACAACTGTGGCAATACTTCAATTTCATATTATATATCGTAGAATATACATAGAGCCAGAAGGGCTCACAACTCTCCTCAGAGTTCACAGTCTTCAGAGTCAGAATCAGGATCAGAATGGACCCAGAACCAGAATGGAACAGTTCAAAAACCCAAACTGTGTTTTAACTATTTCCTCCCAAGTGTGAGGCTTACGGTTTAAATGCAGATACATTTGCACTTTCTTTTTCCTATACAAAGAGGCAGCCTGAAACTTACAATTCTACATCGTCCTATGTACATATCTACATATCTATCTCGGGCTATAGAGCACTGTGGTTTTTTCTTTTCGTATTTGATGGAGTCTCTTTTTCTTTCTCTGAACTGTGTTCCCGTTGATTTACAAGAAGTACGAGGAGAGGAGAGGCCATTTATACAATCTCCCTCCAAAAAAAAAGAAGAAAGTTATACCGTTCTTTTCTGACCTTTTTATACACATTTACGATTTACACACAGGGAGAGTTGATTAGAAATTCGTGATATTTTTAACCTTCTTTTTGAATGAGAAAAATTTCCGCGTCAAAGCAACATAATCCCACTTTATTTATTACATTTCCATGTTTTTTTTTGTGTTTGTATAGTCAGAGTCAGTGGAGGATTCCTCACCTCCACCATCAAATTAGCTATCGTTTTTTTCTCCGTGTGTGTAAAACCAACAGAGACAAGTCTTTAAATCTTCACACTATCAAATCCGACTCCTCGTATGTAAGTACAAATACTACAAATATACAAATAGACAAGAATGAGAAGGAGAGAGCAAAAGCAAGGGGGAAAAAAAGAGAAGAAATGCACTTTACTTGGAATTTGGTACTACTTTTAAACAGGAATATTCTTCAAGTTCAGATTTCATAGACTCTCGAGTTTTTTATATACGTTAGAAATTTGGATGGAAGCCATCCAATGATTTATTATGATTCAATTTAAGAATGCAACAAAATCCTTTTTTCTCCTCATATTCAAACAGTCTGCACACTTTACATTCTTAAATCTGAATTTCAGTCGTCTCCTCACATAATTTCTGTTCTTAATTCCCAAAAAATGTTTTCCTTTCACATATAGGGAAAAAAAATCAGTGTAATAAGACAATCAACAAGTTAGCAAGTTTGATGCTACACATTTTCTTGAATGTGGCTTGAAATTTGAATGAACTCGAGATAAAAATAGATGCATAAATTATTATGTATTTAAAAATTAAATGTGTACACATTTTACACATTCACAAATGACTCGAGTCACTCTATATACATTTCTACAATCTACATCTACATCCACATCGACACATTTACAAATACACATACAAATGCAAGGAAACTGTACCATAAAATGGCTGATTTGTTTTGTACATTCTGTATTCTGTACGATATGTTTGGGTTTCGTATCTTTATAGGGAAAGAAAAACGAGACCTAAAAATGAAATGAGGTCGTGGGTCGAGGGTTGACGAGGATTCGAGTTTTAGTTTTAGTTTTCTGCTCTGCTCTGCTCTCTTCCCGTGTAAATTGAACATTGTAAAAATGTAAACTGTGAGTAAACTGTAAAATGCACTGGCCCTGATCCTTTGATTATGGTATGAGTTGAATATGTCTGTCTGTCTGTCTGTCTCTGTGTATGTTTTGCAGGGTTAGAAATGTGATATGACACTTTGTGCAAGCAGAAAGAATTACACACATCCGACCGACCGACCGAGCATGCGGGAGATACATAACAAGGACTCTATATTAGCTATAGATATACAATTATACAATATACATACGACCAACAGTCTTGAGTTTTGAGTTGTGCGTATCAAAAGAAAATCTTTTGGGTAAATGTTATGAACAAGTCCAAGATTGAAGAATTTTCGGTGGTGGGGCGAGAGAGGGAAATAGAGAGAGAGAGAGAGAGAGAGTACAGTAAAGGAGGAACCTTTTTTTTTGGCTCATTGAACATTTTGCTTTTGGTTTTCCTCTCGTTTTCTTTTTCTTTTGCTCTTTTCATATGAAAAGAGCTGCCGTTCAACTGGAAAGGACGACATGGAGAACCAACATACGGTTAGGTATATATAATATATGTATATAATATAATCTGAATAGTACCAACTTTCCTTTGTCCACTTCCATCTTTCTCAATTCTCTCCCTCACACACAAATCCTTCTCTTTCTTCTCTTCGTCTTCATACTTCATATACATATCCATATTCATCATGTGTAGTAGTTTGCAGTTACAATTGACATGCATAAATATAAATATACAATACACATACTCACTTTACACACTTTACACATAAAATAAAATACATTTGGACATTTATTTATATATTGTATGTCGAATCTCTCGTCGACTCGACAGTGGACACTTTACACTTGCAAGTACAATTAAAATTTTATCATGTTTTGTTGAAACTTGAAACATTCTATCAGTGGACGTGGACGGATAGAGAGTACAAACTACAAACTACATGAAGAAATGTAAGATACCTATGTACTTGCTATAAATTATGAGGAGGCTGTTGTTGCGCTATGGAGAATATGAACAAATGATTCAATTTAAATTTCAAGGGAGTTCATATAGAAAAGGGATCTGCACAGTACGAAAGTACCAACGTATACCAAATATGTACTTTGTGTAAGAATTAACAAAGCGGTGTGTAGATTTCCTGTAGGCATTTGTACAGATTTGAAGTCACATTGTTGGGATCTATGATCTATCTATCCATCCATCTATCTATTGGTATGTATGTGCAGACGAGTACTAAGAAAAGGGCATAAATAGGTATATTTACGTGAGTATTGAGAGTAAGCGTAAGATATGTATATCATCAGTAATAGGAATATGAAGGATGAAGGATCTGCTGACTGACGAGGAAGACGACGAAGAAGAATGAAGGCAGAATATAAAGCCAGGGAGACCTTGAAGCGGGATTTGTATTTTTCTATTTTCCATTTTTATTCAACCATTATTTATTTATTATGTACCTACATCCAGCCACTTTTCAGTTGTGTATTCTATGAACTTTGAGGCACAGTGTATCCGAAGAGCTCGATGCCCTCATGTATAACTTCAAATTTGAAACCATGCTTGTCCTTATTGTTAGAAACGGCTAACGAAGACGGAGCCAATATATGCATGTATAAAAGTCTTCAAGTCATTCTCAAGTTTCATGGATTTTTGTAGAAAATAGAAATAAAGAGGTGATGGAGTGTCAATGGAATGGAGACAGAAGACAGATAGAATTATAGAATATGCAATCAGCTATTCTATTAGATTAGTGCTTAGTCTGCTCTCTGTTCTCTTTTACATCCCCCCGAGTTGAATACACTTTGAACTTTGATGAAATAGCAAATAGCGAATAAGGAATAAGGGGAAATTCTCCGTAAGTAAAGAAAACCATGGAGAGAATAAGGAATTCAAATTCCTTGGTGGATGATGAGCTGAAAGTGCCGTGCCATGTTCTGTTCTGTTCTGTTCTGTTGTGTTATGTTATGTATTCTGTTGAATTCTGTTCTGTTCTGTTCTGTAGTTCTGTAGTTCTGTTGGTTTGGTATCTTGAAAAGAAAGAATTCAATTTAAAGAATGTCATGTTCCTTATTCCACTGTTGATTCTCTTAATGTTTGCGTACATGTTCCATGTTCGATGTTCGTTCACCCTGTCTCCATCAAATGAATCTTCCCCGACTTCTTCTTCTTCTTCTTGTTTCCACATTCTTCTCCAACCAACAGACTTGCTACTTCAAAATCCTCGATACTCAACTTTTTTAGCTTCCCGTTTGAACTTTCAACTTGTCGTTGTAATAATTATTGTGCTTGTGAAACGAAATGTGGAGGAGTGATATATTATTACGATATATGTTTTGTGCATATCAAAGAAATATTATGGCCAGGCTTCCGGTGTTTACAGTTTAATTTTAAATTGTGCTCTCTTAACCTTTTTCCTCTCACCATTAAAATGGAAATGAAATGACTATGCTCCACATCTACAATCTACAATCCACAATCCACAGTCTATACAGTTCTACACTCGATTCTATGCATACAGAATGCAGAGGCTGATGGTAAAATGGTAACCCGAGAAGAAAATATTTCCACACGCCTCATTAAAAAAAAGTGACATTTCAGTATTTCATTTAGATCATCAAATAAAGTATCAAATCCTCCATCGAATATTCCTACAGATATTACTAGTATTATTATTATTATTATCCCCTCTACAAATCTACTAACTAAGCCAGTTTCGTTTCACTATCTCCTTCTCCATTCACAATAATATCTGTATTTTCCATATACGGATCACGGATCCCATTTCCTTTCTATCAAGTTTCTGTACAGTCGACGAAATCCTCGTCGTCCCCTGACGATGAATTGAGAAACACCATGTTGACAATTATCTTATTTTTTATTATTATTGTCAATGAATATCAATGGCGAATATACGGATAAGCCTTACACATTACACACATTACAATCATAAACAACACAATCAGTTCTCGTTCTCGATATACATAATCGAATCGCATCCATGTAAACGTCAACTCGTGACAAATCCATAACTTGACCATTTTCAGATATACAAATTGTTGATTTCTTCCTGAGGAAAATTCTGAACAAACTGAATTTCCATCAGAAATTCGATCCCACCTTCGCTTGAGACTTCTTATTGTATTGAGAATTGTTGACTTTGGTTGTTCAATTGAGCCAGAAACTTTGTCAAGATCCGCTCGGGAAAACTATTTCACTTCAAGTGGAGTGTTTTAAACGAATGTAAGGCCGTCCTAATATTATTCCCTTATTCATTCATATCTGTATGTATACCTAATATCATTATTTTGTGAGCATTACAAATGTACAGAGATTCCCTTTGAGTTCTTCTGAGGAGAACTCCCGAAAACTTCAACTTCAAAGTTTCTCTCGCTCTCTCTGTAAATCATTAATGAATAAATATTTGTAATGTGCAAGGAAGCTGAGCACTGCATTGCCATGACTTGACTGTGAGTGAGAAGAGAGAAGAAAGAAGAGAGAAGAGCCTTGTGAACATAAACTATCTTGATAAACGGTAAATAAAAACCTTTTTCATGAGTCAACAGAAACAAATTATGACCAAGTCTTGGTAATATCTGTAAATTCTGTGAGAGTATAAGCATAAAACACACACATACACATAAATAAACTCGAGTAGATTTGAGATAGGAGACGACGACGAGCGATTCGATATTGACTTCGTATTCTATATCCGTATCTGCATTATATTTTTATGAAATGTATGTATAACATAACTAGGGATATTCTGCCATCCAAATATGAATCTTCTCACTCCACCATTTGAATTTGAGATGATGATGCAAACCCAAAGGAAAGGAAAGTGCAACTCAAGCAACGCGACAACGACAAGGACAAGGAAACGAAACCATGAGAAGCAACCATCATATGTAATATCACTAGGAATATGTAATATCCTTTCAAATAGGTAAATATACTAATACTCTAATACACACATTTATATATTTATCTGTACACTCAAATGTTTATTTTTACAACCGAGTCCTCCTCTCAGCTCAGCTCTCCGTTCTCAGGCAGGATGATTTCAACAACAACAATCTCTTACAATTCTCTCCGAGATAAGAAAACTCATAATATTCACATCTCTCTCTCTCTCTCTCTTTCTCTCTCTCTCTAATGCTCTCACTGTATCAAGTTTATTTCCATTTTAATTTTTTCCAGCTCTTTCAATCTTTCATCTGTCATGGATATCTGTAGACTGTAAACAGTGTAAACTGTAAGTTCCAAAGCGAACATTCAACATGCAACAGGTTATCATCACATTCATTTGACCAGCACATGGATATGGAATCCTTTCCATCAACTGTAAATACACAATGCAAAAGCTGGATCTATTTACAAAAAAAAAACCAAACCAAAGGAAAAACCAAAGCTAATGTTGATGTTGTGTAATATAAAATATAAATAGATTCCTCTCTCTATTTTTTTTTTTTTTTTTGTATTGTATTTTATTTTTAGTTTGTACAAGTTACAAATTACAAATGAAGAGTATGGAGATTAAAAAAAGGGCTCATCTTTCTTTCAACTTGAAACATGTGTAAACATTTTCATCGTAATATTTAATGGCGTAACGGTCAAAACATGAGCTGCGTCAAGAGTTTATATACATATACGATACATATGTAAAGTGGAAAACAATTTAGTCATTTAAATTTAATGGACGTCATTTCATACGATATTTAGCTTTTACACTTTACACAGTTTACAGTCAACTGTCGAATCAAGAGTCGGGGAGTCAACTCGACACAGTTCCGCTCAACAACTTGTTGAGATAATGATATAATATAATACAATAATAATTTTAAATGGCTTCTCAATTCTCTCTTTTTCATCGCATTGAGTGAGAAGTCCCTTGAACGTATTTATATATTCTAAATCTGAATAATGCTCACTGGTTCAAATTTTTAATTCAAATCCATTTTGTGCTCTTCTCTCATGCTCACATTAAAATTTATGGCATTTATATCTCTCTGTCTGCAGTCTGTATATATGAGGATAGACGATAGACGATAGAGTTGTCATGCTTCAACTCCATCTCAATGGACATTGATGCTGATTATCAATTATCATGTTAATATTCATATTCGGCTCTCGGATTATTTGAATATTAATAGACTGCCGTTTGTTCTCTAGACTTTATAAAGTATTTAAAATCTTGGATTGAGACACAGCAAGGACGTGAAATAGGATATTCACATTAATATATGTACACAACAGCCCGAGAAACTGTTCAAAATTAAATGAGCAAATTAAAAATGTGGTCGTCTCCTCTCATCAATGTGTCTCTCTCTTTTCTTTTTCTATACTCTGTGAGACTGGAGCCAACGAGAGAGAGAAAGAGCGAGAGAGCGAGAGAGAGAGAAAAGAACACATGTGCACAGTTTTTTCTTGATATGGATAATGTCTCACAGTGTTTGTAATGTCATGAAATGAAATGGCTGGGAAGATTGAAGGCTGCTGTATAGAATGAGAATGAGAATGTAATGAAATAAATAATGTAATCATTGTGCTGGTGAATTGTGAAGGAGGAAGGATTCAATGTGTTTTGTTATGCCTGTATATGTGTATATGTGAATGGAATTAGAAATTAGTTGAAGGGAAACATTGTATATATTTATATACAGATATAATAGTGAATAGCAAGATCTCATCCACAATGTTGAATCCTCTTCCATGTTATTTTTAAATGAAGTCCATCGTTTTCCTTTTCCTTTTCCAACCGACTCGTTTGTTTTCTATGTATATATTATATATATAGAATTTCTACGTTGTGCTTTCATTCATTGTGCTTCCATGTTATGTTGTTTGTGTATAGATTGTATAGAGGAATGGGAGCATTTTGTCGGGTAGCTGGAGATCCCGAGAAAAGACAAATTTCATATATACACCTAGATATAATGACATTTCATTTTATTATTGTATTGTGTTATGTTATGGTCTGTCCGTAGTCTCGGTAGTCTCTGACTGACTTCACAATTTGTTTTTCTTCCCGTAAATCTCCTCAACTTGAAGAAATAAAGGGAGAGAGAGAAGAGAACAAGAGAACAACCGAGGATACAAATTACAAATTACCCTGCGGAATTCCCTGTTTCGTTTACAGAGAGAGAGAGAGAGAGAAAGAAAGAGAGAGAGCCGATTGAAACTGAAATTGAAGCAAGGATGAGCGAGCAAGTGAAAACATACACAAGAAAAAACAGCCGATAGGCATGTCATAAAAATGGCATACATATCGTATAAACGGGATGAAGATAGAAACAAGCAATTTTTTTCCTCTAATTTTTTTTTCGCAACCAGGAGAACCATCAAGGTTTCCCTCCTCAATTACACATTACTATTACATTATCCACTGCTCGTCGTGAGTTGAGTTTGACTACAACATGGAAATGAGAGAGAAAGAGGGAGCGAAACAAAACAAAGGGTAGGAGCAGGAACTGCAACTGCAAATCCAAAGCGCCGTGAGTTTAATGTGCAACCGCCGGAAAACCAAAAGCTCGTGTGTGGATGTAGGCAAATAATAATAGAAAACGAGGGAGAGAGTAAGTTTGTGTCTATATATGTGTGTGAGTGTGTGTGTATTTGTGGATTGCGGGGTTGAGTAATCTCAATTTCTTCATGGAAAACCCAGCTGTTTGCTTTCATTTAGGGATTCTTCGGTGAATTCGGAGAAGGCAGCGGGAAACGGAAATGTTCTTTTGAATCCTCCACTTCCCTTTACCTCATCCCCATTGTTTTTACAGAAGTATGTAGTTGTTTTTCATTTCAGCCCATAATAAAAATCAAATGAGAGAGAGTTTTTCCATCATCCCTTTTTTGGCTTGTATATTATCTAAGATATATCGTGTAGAAATTAAAAAATCCCATCATTTCCCTGTGCTCATGCGTTCGTTATATTCGCTTTAACCAAGTTAAAACGTCGATTATGATGTGTGATTGTGATCTAATCTGAATCCTAAATCTCACCAAGGGGAGTTTTTTTATTTATTAATCCAAATCTAAATGTAAAAATACGGTAGAAAAAAATATACTGGGTCGATTACAGATCTGAATCAGATTTGCGTTATCTTCATGTTCATATTCTCTCTCTCTCTCTCTCTGTATACGATTTGTTCCACGAGATTTGATTCATTAGATAATGGATTGGATTTTCACATTGGATTGGACTCACAACAACAGACCACAGATGAACCTTCCTAATCGGATTTGAAAGGCTGCTAATCAGAGATTAGGAAGCATTTAATTGAGGTGATAAATGCTGTTGCCCGAGTGCTAAAGGCACGAGTATAATTCTAATGGAAATCCTTATAAGTACATATAATGGACGCACATAATAGGTGAAAAGATGCAACTGTCACTACACTTGACGCCATGCTATGAACATTGGACATGGATAAAAACTCGTGTGTGTGTGTGTGTGTGTGTGAGTGTGTGCGAGAGCGAGAGAGAGAGAGAGAGAGTAAATGTGCCCATAAATAAACGGAGATGTGGTTGCAGTGAAAATGGGGAGCTCATTGGGTTGTTACAATGACACACAAGTCTGACTGTGTGTGTGTGTGTGGATTGTGTGGAGTCGGAGAGTGCACAGTGGTTTGCATACAACTTAATAATAGAGTGTCTATGAAATGAATGGGTGAACAGCGAACAGTTGTTGTGCCGGCTTGCTGCCTTCGTCCAATTTAATGATTCTTTTGAGCAGGAGAGAGATAAAATTTAATCTCCGAGATGGATTCTCATGTAGTAAAGTTTTTATGCAGATTTTTTGAGTATATTTAGATTCAGAGTTAAAATTAGAGTTTGGAGTTTGGAGTTGATGGGTCATCTCCGCACTTGAGCGAGACCCACTCATTCCCTCATTCACTCACTGTATAATGTAATGAGTAAACTGGACATGAAAAAAGCAGCACAACGACTCTCATATATCGTATGTATATTGTTACGCATGTTCGTTCGAATCCCCAAGGAAAACTTGAGAGTTGAGAGGAGTACACAACACACAAACACACAAACACATACGCAACGGACCGACAGAGCTCGAGATATCCATCCCGTGTAAATAAAATATACTATGAATGAATAATACAGATATTTAAATGGCCAGTGTATCTGTAATCTGCATCTGTATATTTGTGGTTACTTTTACCTACACGAAAGGCGGAAATTCTCCTCCTTCGTTAAAATACCCATCCAAATATCAGTGCAAATACCTATTTACTTTTCTTACCCGACTGACCAACCGATCGACGGACGAACGGACGACGAGATGAATTACGTAAATATCTGCATTTCCTCTTAAAATATATTATTCATTCATATTAATATTATTACTGGGATTTTATGAGGAGGGAAACAGAAATTAGAGGAGAGACAAACGGACGGTCGGAGCAAGTGGAATTTGAATCTGGACAATGAATGAGCATGAGGACTTCACTTGATACAGCTACATTAAAATTACATTGGGTTAATCGTGAGTATGGGAGCAGAGTTGTAATGGGTTAATTTCCTTTGGCACTCTCTTTCTTTCTCATTCTCTCTCTCTCTCTTTCTCTCTCTCTCTCTGTCTCTCCATTCACAATTCTGTATGAAATGAATGTGACCATCCGGCCTTGTATCATCATTACAAGTTAAGTGACTCCAAAAACCACTTCATGTTCTCTCCGCTCAGTTCAGCTCAATTCTCTCAATATTATTTATACATGAATATCCAATTTTATATTTTATATCGTGTACAATGCAGACTATAGACTAGTTAGATTAGTTACATTCATATTCATATTCATAAGCATTCAACTACTGGGCAAATAATAATAAAAACTACATATACAACTTTTACCCTCACCCTTAAATTTTGCCTTATGGCTTTCACAATATCCACACAATTCTCCATTCACAATTCAGCATTATAATATAATATTATCCATTACATCCTCAAATCCTCACCCTTTTCCCTTTCATTTTATTTCATTCCATTTCATGCGGACACTTGAGCATTCAGTAAATACAAATATAAATAAATATTGTACACAACACAACCTTTTTTCACCACAAACAAAAAACGGAACAAAAATCTCATGCTCTATTAAATGCTGGATTAAAACTGTCCTAAAAAACATTACATGGATTTCTCCCCAGTTTTTTTCATTGACAATTGAATATTGAATTGAATCAAATTAAATTAAAAAATTATCCCAATCTCGAGTTGGAATTTTGAACTTTTATGGGAAATGGGGTGCAATTATAAATTGTGAAAAATCCTCAAAAGGAGAAGGTCAGTGTCAGTGTCAGTGTCAGTGTCAGAGTGTCAGTATACACAGATCTACAGATGAATGTCGTTTGGTTGATGTGAGAACTGAGCCAAAGAGGAGAACGGAAAGTCGTCATGAGAATTAACTGAGAGAGAGTTGATGTCATTTTCATTTGTAGTGCAAGGAAAATGAATTGGGGAGGGGAAAAGAAGTTAAAAAACGTGGTATAATGTCTGCAGTTGTATAATTGTGTAGAGGAAGGATGTTATTACTCATGGATGGGTTGGTTGGTCTTTAGTCTTTGTACTTGGACTGTACATAGTGTAACTGTGACTGCAAGAGACTTGAGAGTGTATCATGTGTTTGAGTGGCAAAAAGGAGAGAAAGAAAGAAAGAAAGAAAGGCCACGTGAGGGCCAAATGTTTGTTTGTATGTACATACAATGCACCTACATTCTACATATACAGTGAGGAGTGGGGAAAAAAGAGTTTGAAACAAGTGCAAGTTATCATATGACACGGATATCACCACAATGACGACGCTGATACTGATACTCATGCTCATGCTGATGCTGATGATGATGATGAGAAAGAAGAAGAGTCGCAGTCGCTCTTCATTATACATATTACAAACCATGTACATGTTCATGTCGTCCATGTGAATATTCGATATTAAGTTGAAGTAGCCTCCACGGACTGAATGGAAAACCCGCTTTGTCCACACCAACCAAAGCGTGAAGAAGAGAGGGAAAATTTTCGGAGGCATCTCTACTTGGAAACACAGACAGACAGACAGGAACACTCACACTCACGTACGTACACACTTACACACCGCTACAGAACAGAACAGAAGAGAAGAGAAAAACAGGGAGCTCATAAACCACAAATCACTTTCTACTCCCTAATGACTTGCTCCAAATGAGAATTATACGATTATTCCATTAGCACCCTCCTCAGTAGTCAACCAACCAACCCTCATATAGTCATAGTCATAGTCATCATCCCAATCATATCCGTTGTCGTCCTTGTCATGTGAGTGTGAGCCCATTTAGGTACATATATAAGTACAGATACGTACATATCTCCGGAGGGTCAATCACTATATTATATGTAGGTACTATAGGAATAGGCGAATAGGAAAGTAGGTGTTCAAGTCTGCACGATCAATTGACACTTGAACGGAAACACATTTCAAGCCCTCATAACTACAACTTAATCTACATACACAATCGGATTTGATTGTACATATGACAATGTTTATCTGTACGTACGTGCATTACTACGTACGTACGTTTGTGTGTGTGTCAATAAGGAAAGAAAGGGGAACACTATTCAGTTTTTTATATGCACATTTTTAGCATTCAGAATTGAAACCACAAAAATGGAAAAAAATTGGGAAAAGGGAAAGAAGAGTAACATGGAGAGAAGTGTAGTGAGTCGTCCGACCGACCGACCGACCTTTGTCTAATTGTGTAACATGTGGGGCTCAACATGCGGAAAACAATTGGCAGACAAAAACATGAACCCGTGGACATGAGAACTCGGAAACTCGAATATAAACACAGAGCAAGTGAATACGAGATAAAGAGAGATAAAGAAAGAGAGAGAGAGAGAGAGAGAGAGAGAGAAAGAACAAGTGTATCAAAATACAACATTGCCAATAACTACATAAATAAATGCCATATTGCAAATATACATAGCAATAAATTCACTTTTTTCTATTTCTCTTGTTCTTTCTTTCTTGCTCTCTCTCTCTCTCTCTCTCTCTTTCTCGCTCTCATCTGCTACAGTTTTCGTTTTTTCCCGAGTAGAGTAAAAAGTAAGACTCTATTCAGCCACATATGGCCAATTCCTGACTTGTGGCACATGGACTAAATATTTCCTACTTGTGCAGCTCATTGTTTTGTTTGGTTGGTTGGTTGGTGGTTTATATCGTATATTTATATTGGTAAAATATATCTAATAATAAAACCCTCATTCGGATTAATCATACACCAGTTTTTTGAGGGCTTTCCCAGAACTCCCTGAAGGCGGCTTGAGGGATTTTAATAGATTTATTTATTATATTATCTGTATATTTGGGATCTAATCCATTTTATATTTATTATTTATTCATTTACACTCAACTTTCTAATTTAATTCCCCTTTCTTCCCAACTCAAGTGACGCCAGATTTCATTTTTTCTTTACATACATATCTACTGTATCTATTCTTTCCACAGCCGTGAGAATATTTCACAGTTTTATATCGCATGAATTCGTATGTTTACATTTAGGACTTGTACTAAATTTTCTCATTTGCATATACGGTTTGAGAGTTGAGCGTCCCAGTAAAAATCAGTGAATTGAATTGTATGTATGTATTTTAAATGTGACCAAGTTAAATGAATCATTTTGTGTTCAGTTATGTTATGGAGTGATGGATTTTAGTGGGTGGAAAGTAAAGACAGTAAAGACATAAATATAAGGAGATGAGTAGATGAGTATATGTGTTCAGGGAAATTAGGAAAAGGAGATTATGGAGACGAACGAAAGAAGGAAGGAGGATCATCCTTTATGTATATACTACGTACTTTACATATGATTCACGACGACGACCATGGAATTTCCCTCGCTATCACCTCTTTAGCAGGAGACTCCAACCGACCGACCGATGCAACGAGTCCTCACTCTTTGTCAGTACATTAATACTTGATGTTTACTACTTTGGCTTTTCATTTGTGAGTTCTGGAGGATTTCAGTCTGAGTTTTATGCTCATCTGCTCTGAAAGATTTATCTGTATCTCACCGGAAAGAGTTGATGACGAATGGAGAGCAAAAGGGAAATAGAAATAAGTAGCTTTGGATTTATATCTCTTCTCCTTTTAGTTTCCCTTTCTCTCTCTCTCTCTCTAACTCGCTCTCCATCTGAATTTGAATTCAGCAGTATACAGTATGAATTCATTCTCCTCGTTCAAACTTGACTCTGACTCCCAAATCCGACCGAATCATCCAACATTGAAAACGAGGAGAGAAATGTAATAAAAACTACTGAGAAGATGTAAAGATGCAATTTAATAGTCTAATAATAATAATAATGATAAGAATGAAGAATGAAGATGAAAATTCCTTTTGACTCTACCCAAGCACAGACTGCATGTACTTGTATCTTACAATACATTCACCATGATGAGAGCAAGAAGGAAAACGAAAACGAAATAGGAAAAAGCCTGTGAGATAATGGAAATATCAGTACACAACATTATACTTCATCATATACGATGAAAGCCACAACAACAACAACATCACAACAGAAAACACAAGAGCAAGAGAGAGAAAGAGAGAGAGAGAGAGAAGAGGCCGAGAAGGAAAAAGTTTGGGAATGTAAAGGAAAAAAGACGACGGTCCGTATTATGGATGTGAATTGTGAATGCATGAAAGTACAAAAGTACGAAACTACAAACTACGAGCAAGAAGAAAAAAGATGTAATTCTAGTTCAGCTTGAATTCTCATCAGAATTATTTTTTTTTAAAGGGAAGACACTAGTAAAACAAGGCTTAGTCTCTCTAATCCGCTCACAAGTGGAAGTGGAAGTGGAAATATCACTGCTTTGTGCTGTTGTGCATATTAGTGCATACATGCAGCCATATATTGTATGTACTTACACTTACATTAAATACTTACAGAATAATTCATTGAAAAAAAACACAGCTTGGTATCTCAATTGTGTGTGTGTGTTTGTACAAGGAGAGCTTTTAACTTTTCCAGTTTTGTACACTTTATATAATACTTTGCTTTTCCTTTGCCTGCATCTAAAATCTACTTCTACAATTCTACACACAGACACACATGCACATGGATTGTGGATATAGTTTGGACGTTTTTTTTAATACTCTTCGACAGTCCGGCTTGTGAGCGTGCGGCTTTTTAACTTTGTGACGTCAATATGATGTGATCTTTAGTCAGTCAGAGTCAGTCAGAGTCAGTCTAGCTTTTTACAATGTGGATATTTCTATAGAAATGAAAGAGAATGAATGAGAGAGAGGGAGAGAGAGAGAAAGAGAGAGGAATCTCGTGTGACTCCTAATGAGCATCTGACTCAGATGAGATAATACATGAAATGTATGTACGAGAGAGAGAGAGAGAGAGGAGAGAGAGAGAGGAGAGAGAGAGAGGCGAGAGAGAGAGG
>JAIUND010000450.1:0-70780 GCA_034699125.1 Gisinianus flammeolus | reverse complement strand
CCTTTGACCTTTGCAGCAGGTCAACGAAATTAAGGAAAATAATTATAGTTCGTTTGTGAACTTAACAGACGATATGTTTATGTTGAATTCTGTTGTTCGTACTACATATAGATTTGTATAGCCAGCCGTTTATGTCAGAGTTTGGTAATGGGAATGTATACTTACAGTCAAGATCCAGGCAACGCATATTTACTCACTACAGCTAAAACTGGTTGGCTTTTACTGGAGCTTCTTTGGAACGAAACTTCAGAGGAGCAGTTGAAAAATGTCTGGGCTTCCGTTTTGAGTCGTTACAGCTGAATGAAGATCGAAGGAGTTCTTGTCAGACAAATTTTACAATCACTCGATATTCGTAATTGACTTTTTAAAATGAAGTAAAACATTCACCTCGAAAAGTTTTGTATATTTATGAAAGTATATGTACACGGGATATGAAAATGAAATGACTTCCATAAAGATTTAACAACTTTATACAAGAAAGGATATTGCATATACAATGTATGCAACTGTTTATTTCTTATTGTACATATACTGGTATTCTCATTTACATTTTTTGCGGTATGGACTCGACTCATCATCCGCAGTTCATTTTTCATTTTGTTATCCCATCATTAATGAATTCATGTATAAGCACAATATACCGTACGAATGCTGTCCTTAGCCAACTTGTATTTTCGTATGAATTTGAGACACTTGTCTCTCACAAGTTTTAATGAAGCATGGGAACTCTCATTTTCTTACAGTTGTTATGCTCTTGTTGTATATGGAATAGAAGGTACATGTGAAGTTTAGATCAATTGTATAACAAATTAATAGAACAAGTTATGGTACAGGCTGTGCAAACAGACTTCAAATCGTTTTGGATATTACCTGTTAGTGTGTATACGTAGCTTTCATGTATCTTGGCCAAAACAATAAATTTTTTGAAATAAAAATCAGTAAAAATCGGAACGAGAAATCATACTTCGAAGTTTTTAGTTATTCATAGAATGAAATACGTGTACCTTTGCCTACGTAATTTATTCCCATTTAATAAGCACAGTCGGTTATATTTATTAAAGGGAATAGAAATCACAGTCGGTTAGCCATTTCAAGTAAGAATCAAAATGGACACGTGTGTTATTTTTTCTTTGTCAGGGGCAGCTTATACATATATGTAATATCATATTACTAATATGCTGCATATTCTATGCGCCAAATTACTGTCAATACCATTTAACAATATTACACACACCACCATATGCAGTCGTGTATTTTCTCATCATCATACTGAAAGCATGAGAATCTCTCACCATTTTCTTATTGTCATTTAAAATTCAAGTCATGAATACATGACATGTATATGAATATCGCAGTGGCCGTACCAGGCAAACCACGCGAAACAACATAATAATGAATTATATTACCTATCTATCTGGTCAGCAATGAATGAATTTACTACATAGAGATATTATGCATTACCGTTTTTCATGTTTTTATAATATTTGCATACATACCTATGTACTATGTGAGACTACCCTTTATAGCTTTGTATGTTATTTTCAGTATTTTTACTTGTACTCTCTGTACATTAGACATTACTATTACCTAAGTATGTCTACTGTCTATACTATACCTCACACGAGATTTTATTTGGCCTTTGCCAATAGAACACTCGGCAAGTTAACAATTTTGTCTTTTCTTGGAACATGTGAAGGATTTCCCTTGTACATATACAAAGTCAGCAAATTTTTTGTTTGCCTTTCCAGTAAAAGAAGAAAAACGCTTCAGTTGGACAACGCTTAGAAAATCGAGAGATTGAAACATTACACTCAAAGTATCAAATAAAATTATTATTGACTATCGGTATTATACCCATAAAACTACCAATAAAAGAAGAGATAAAACATACAGTAAGTACTTAGGTAAAAAGTTTACTCCACAGTGAAATCGAAAACCCTGCATGATTTTTAACTACATATCATATATGTTAGTTGTATCGTGATTGTTTTCTCATTCAGTTCGTTTTTCCCCAGTCACAAAATTTAATGTAGAGCAGCTCACGTCGAGATGCAGTTTCATTTGTTGAAATAATCTCGGAATACATAGCTTTTTGAAAGCAAAATGACTGTGAAGTGTTGGAACGGTGGAAAAGTTGTACAAGTGACACTAAATTTGATTTGGAACTCCCTCACATGGCAATTACTAATAGTGTGTTCACCATTTGTAGTGATTGGATTGATTCCATTCCTTCTCTGGTGTTTAATAGTCGTTTGCCTATCCAAGTTTAGAATCATTGTGGGGAGCAAACTGGGCAGTCGCTTATCATTTTATGATATGGTTTTTGCTTTGGACAAATTCTATAAGAAACCATTTGCCGCCAATATGACTTTCTTCCTTCTGGAAGGAAATCTGGAATTGGAGTCTGTACGAAAGAATTTCACTCAATCCATCTTGAACAAAAAACTAAAACAAGTCATTTCATCTTCAACAGCAACAATGAGCAAAGGACAATCACTGCATAGTAATAATAATGAAAGTTGTAAATATCATTTTGATAGACTCCGACAAATACCTAGGAAATTTTGTTCCTTTTTCTTTTGGGTGGATGTAGAGAATATTAACATGAACTTACACATTAGAGAAATAAAACAAAGTGTTCAAAGTGAAGAGGAGTTGAGTGGAATTTTAAGTGAGTTGATGATGAGTCCATTTCCAGAGAAAAGTGTTTTGTGGGAACTGATCGTGATCAAAGAGTACTGTACGGATAAGAGCGTCCTCATTTTCCGAATGCATCATTTACTCGGCGATGGGTAATTATTAATTAGTAATTCAACGAATGATTAAGAATCATCTGTGAATATCAAACAAGTATTCAATCTTTTTTCCTTTTCCTTTTTTTCCAGCTACAGCTTCAATCGAATCGTAGATGAAATGATATGCGAGAAAAGTCGTTATATTGTCAAAGAGTCCAACATTACATGGGGACAGAAGGTATATGCAAATAAGTCGAAATTCATACAAAGATATTCAAGGTGAAATTTAACCATCCTTGGGCAAAACGTTTGTTTTTATTATACATATATATATAGCTTCGACTACTGTGCACGACACCGAGTTGGGGCGCAAGTTTTTTCCTCGAAGGTAAGAAATTCGGAGATCCAAAACAAATTAAGCTTCTAAAGTAAAATATAATGTAATCATTATATACTTTTGTGAATTAAACTTTCTTATTTTAAAAAAAAAAATGAGGACGGTTGAAGAACCATATGATTACATTTCAATCACGTCTAAACAAATCGTTGTCAACTTTAATCAAAAGTATACATTTATAAATATATACAATTAATTCCATGTTCCGTTTTTTGTTTTTTCAAGAATTATTCACATCCAATTGGTCAAATGGAAGAAAGAAAAATGCTCAAGGGGTTTTGTCCATCACAACGATACCACTTGAAACTATGAAAACAATTCGAAAGAGACTCAACTGTCATTTTGCCACCATTGGAATGAGCCTCCTTGGTGGAGCTCTACGACGATTCTATTTAGAATCTAATTGTCCACAAAATCTCCCAGAGTTCATTAAAATAATGCATTTACTACCAAAGTCTGGACATCCCCTTGAAAAGAAAATGTGTAATCACTGGTAATTTTAAGCCAATAAAAATGAAAATGTAAACTACAACTAAAAAAATACAACAGTAAGTCAATAAGCTCTAGAAACCATGTTCAACCAGTTCAACTATTATATTATGTATATATAGGAATGCCGGTTGTTTCAAAATTTCACTGAAAACTCCGAGTGCTCTGGAGAGACTCGTGGAAGCAGAATCTCATTTCAAGTTCCAAACGGAGAATCATTATGATAAACTGGTGAATGTACAAAGTCATTTTGCAAATTTAATGCCTGCTTTCATTTACAATTTATTTCTATCGAGAAATTATGGTACAAGCATGGCTTTTACGTCTCTACCCGCTTTCCATGACTCCGCGTCCCTCTGGAGTCATCCCATTATCAACATGTACAAAGTCTGCGGACTTCAATATGAACAGTCAGGTAGATATATGTATATATGTGCAGAAACGTATAGTAGATCACATCTTAGCATATACATATACCTACATCTGTATTTGATGAAAAATGTATATTCTTGTGTCTAATGCAAACGATTCTTTGTTGTTTTTCTATATAGCATTGACAGCCTCTGCATATTCACACAACGGTGAAGTGGCATACACGATATTTGCAAATAAAGACATTGTGCCGAGTCCTCATCGTCTCACAAAACAATATCTTCTAGAAGAACTTGAACAATTATTAATTGAACTGGAACTGGATACAAATTTAGTGTAATACAATATACCGGTATTTTAATATACACTATTATTGCTGAATGGTTAAATGAAGTAAATTGTCGTAGGTGATGCAATAAAAGAAATGAAAACCACAGTGTACCTTTAAACAATTGACCGAATACACAGATTGGAAATTTAGAATGAATATGGGCAAGCACGATTTTATGCGAAACGAATAAGATGTGGTGAAGAATTGGAAAAAAATATTTACTCTCATGGACGAACGTTAATTCAATAAGCAGGGTTATCAATTATAACATCTCCGGAACTAGTGAAAATATTGACACGAGTGTATAGTGTCTACTTGTCTACACCAAGCAGAATTGATACGCAAAGAGTTGAGCTATCACAAAATGCTTCTATTTTTTGAAAAAAACTCCCCCCCCCCCTTATCTTACAATTTTTAAACGCTTTTTTAAATAATTTTTCTATTTATTTCCATACGGATGGAATAGGTTTTAATTTGATTCATTGTTCTTGTAATGTGTCGTGTTGTGGAACGGTGGAACCAGAAATGCAATTGTAATTTTACTTTACGGAAAATATCCTAAAATGTTTACCCTGACGTATGTACGGTATATAATCATTTGGAACCGCATCCTTGTACATATTTACTACTTGGAGGAGTCCGATAGTATTTATCGTAAATGGAGTGTCCACCACACTCACTTCCTGTTGTTCTTATTGAGTTATTGAGAGCCACACACACGCTCTCTCTCCCTCTGTTCCTGTGTTTCATCTTCTTTTTGTCATCCTTATCGGAATTAATACAGTATATGACTGCGAGGAGACTTCTTTCCATTTTGTGCAGAGAGTTGATACAGGCAATGGGGAAATGAAATGATGTTTTTTTCCTATTGAGAGCCAAGAGAGATTTCACAGTGAATATATATATACATAATTCAACAACATTTCCGCACTCGATACAAAATGTACAATAGAATTCGTAGACTCAGATTTAGGACACCCATTTTGATAATGATAATTTAAGGCACCACATCCACATTAGTAATTATATTTACTAATACTAAGTACACGAGAGTTTCACTTACCAGGTAATCCTGGTAATCATCTCAATTTAATTTATGGTAATCATCTCAAGAAATTAAAAGTGACGAGATACGAGAAGTTTATATATAGAGATGGAGTGAAGTAAAGTTTTGTATTGTATATTGGGGAATTGTTGTATTATAAAGACAAAAGGAAAAGTCAAAAGGATCAAAAAGATGACGGCGAGAATTGTGATTGTTGTGTTGGTGTACAAATTAGTTGTCATTTGGTCAATATCGAAAAGTGTGAGGGCGGAGATTAATTTTGGAGGAAATTTACAGTCTACTTGCCATCATTCGGATGTGACAATTTATTTTAAGGAACTTTCCCAGCAATTTTCCCATATTGCTCGTTTGATTTCTATTGGGAATTCTACTGAGGGGAGGGAACTGTGGACGATGATTATCAAAAAGGACCCAGACATGGAGAGACCCCTATTAAAACCACAGGTCAAGTTTGTGGGGAATATAAATGGGAATTCTGGACCTGCTTGCATTGTCCTCATTAAACTGACAAAGGTTGGAAATCTCATTATACTTATGACCATGATAAAGAAGAATTCAAAATCTTTAATCACGCTTGTAATTCAATTTAAGTAAGTAAAATTACCTACAATTTATATTTTTCCCATCTATATATAGTTTTTACTTGAAAACTACGAGGGGGATGAACAATTAAAAAATCTCATTGACAATGTCGAAATTCACATTTTACCCAATATGAATCCCGACGGGTATTTAAAATCGATTCCTGGCGAATGCTATGGTCGACAAGGAAGGTAAACAAACACTAATCACTGATTTCCTAAAATGTCAAAAATACATACCTATAAGTAACTATATAGAATACGGGGAATTGATTAAATTTCCTCAAAAATTTCAGACTGAATGCAAACAACGTGGATTTGAATAGGAATTTCCCAGATTTATTTAATCCAGAGGATGATCATGAAGATTTCAAAGGTCACGAGCCGGAAACGGAAGCGATCATGCGATGGATGGAACAAAATAATTTTATTGTGAGCGTATCGCTTATTTCCGGAGCAATGGTCGTGAGCTATCCGTACGACTCAACACCACCAGGACGTAATTTTTGACAAGCAATCCATACGATATACATTAATACATTAATACATATTTCAATCCCCTCCATAAATATGTAATTTCTTTGCTATACATGTATAGACAGGCGAGGTGTAGCTCATACTACACCCGATGATCAAACATTCAAACTATTGGCTCGAAGTTACGTGGGCATTGTTGACGAACAAAATTCCATGGACTGGTTCTGCCCGTCATTAAATCGAATTTTCCTGGATGGATTTATCAATGGAGCTGAGTGGCATAGCGTCAGTGGTGCGGGTTTCAACTTTCAACATTCACATGGATTATATTTTATATAATATCTTATTCTTACAGAACTTCCTTTTGTTTAGTATATTTTCCCATTTTAATTATTTTCTCATTAGGTTCAATGTTGGATTATAATTACGTGCATGGGACTTTTGAGCTCATGGCTTGTGTTTCCTGCTGTCGAAATGATAATAATTCTGCCAATCTTGAAGGAATCTGGGAGAATCACAAATCGGTTCGGCATTTTCCTTATATTGCTTTGATTCATCACTATATCCATAGAAAATAAAAGTTGTGTGTTTTGTTTGCATATACATAATAATATATAGGGAATGCTCACACTGATCGAGTCCGCGGCGATCAGTTTAAGTGGCCAAGTGGTGGATTCTGAGACGGGAGAGCCCTTGACTGGAATTGAGATTGTCAAAGAAGATCATCGACGTTTTGATGATAGGAAAGCCATGCCATTTTTTACGAATGCTCGCGGAGAATTTTGGAGAGTCGTTTTCCCAGGGAAATACGTCCTCAAGGTACAATATATAATTACTGTATAAATGTAATTTGCTCCTGGTCCAAATGGAGGAAGTCCATGGCATATCGATAAACGATAATGATTGCAAAAAAATATATCTATATGTACAGTTATTTTCTGCACGCTACGAAGACAAAGAAGTGCCATTTGAAATCCTTGAGAATGGCCCTCCTCCGCAGTTACTCATCCGAATGACACCGGTGAATAAACAACGGAGAAAGTACAGAGTTCAGCAGCAGTTGGACTCGCGTACAACGGAAAGTCTTCAACTCATCCCAGCTGATGAAAGAAGTCACGAAGAGGAGATGAGTGGCCGGAGAGACGGAGGTGAGGAGAATCAAAACAGTAACAACAATGATGATAATTTCATAGTACCGTTGGAGATTGGCGAAGGTTTCCCACATGATTTTCAATTTTTCCATAATCATCGAGTTAATTTTTCAGATCTCCTGGACTCTCCAGCTTTCCATGAACTACAACAACAAGAAGGTGGGGTGAGGGTTTCTCTACATCAGCAGTCCAAATCCTCGGATCATCACTACAGCGATGGACAATCAATCTTGTTAAAATTTCAAATCCCAATACTCTTATTTTTTCTACTCGCATTCATTTTTTTCAATTGAAAACATATATATATTTGTTTCCATTCCAAGTTTTTATTTGTTTTCGTCATATACACTCTTAACTTGTACAATTTTGTTTATACTGAGAATATATAAAGGAT
Organism: Gisinianus flammeolus; assembly: GCA_034699125.1. Classification (NCBI taxonomy): domain Eukaryota; kingdom Metazoa; phylum Arthropoda; class Collembola; order Symphypleona; family Katiannidae; genus Gisinianus; species Gisinianus flammeolus. Next base: position 62,787 of record JAIUND010000450.1, on the reverse strand, counting down.
TTTTGTAAAAGAAGTTTCTTTTTTCTTTAAATATACACAATCAAAACGTTTTAATTTTGACCCGAATATAAGAACTCGCTTTCAAATTTGAAATATTTAACAAAATAGGATTGAAATAAAGCGGACAGAAAACGGAAAAAGAAATCTGAATTTTAATTAATTTGGTATAAGAATTTGACGTTGATCATGTGACGGAATCAAATAAAAAATTAAAACAATCCTATATACGGGAAGAGTGGACTTTTTAATCGGGTGTAATTATCTCGGCTTGTTTGCTCGGTCCTTTGTTCTGAGATTTCTCAACGTCATTTGTCTCAGCGTCAGATTTTTGATTTTGATCTGGTGCAGAATCCGAATCCGATCCATAATAATGCCCAATATAAATATTTTCCCGTTTCGGTCCCGGAATGTGAACTGGCGGTAGAAGGGGAGGTTTGGATACTTTCTGCTGAAGTCCTCTTTGATTCATTCCTTGATGATATTGATTTTGTTTTGTTGGGAGCCCCTGATAACGTGTACTCGTGTGATACAGTGGATAAGAATATTTTTCACGGTTTTCTACTCTCTGAGCAGCTGCCGTGTGACCATTATAACCATGAATTATATGATTCATCATTCGGGCTTGTTCTAATCGTTTTGATGGTGGGATTGGGATTTGATTGGTTGTTGGAATCATTGTTTCCCATCGAGAATGATTGAAATTGGATTGCATCACCCCGAGACCGAGACCAGGTCCACTTACAGTCAACAAGGACCTTTTGGGTGCGAGGGTTGCTGCTGGAGTTGAGAGTTGATGAGTCGGCAGATTGGACGACGCGACTGGGAATTGATTACTAGATTTTTTTTTTTTTGTACTCTTAGAATTATGCGATGTCCTATGGGAATGAGAAGGATCTTTTTTCACAGTTGTTGAGTCTCGTTGAGGTTGTTGAACCGCAGCTTCATCATCATCATCAGCGGCCGCTCGACTGGACAAAGTCAGACCTGTCGCAGACTTCCCGTGTCTAGACAGATTTTTCTTTTTGGTTTTACTTCCCATTGTCGAAGACACAATTGCGGCTCCATTCTGAAATGCTGCTTCCCGACTCGAAGAATTCTGTGGGTAAAAATTAATTGTGGCAACTTTTGAGTCATCTTTCGTCAACTCTTTTGTCACTTTTGGAAGGATTTGCATGTTCTGAGTTTGTTGACGGGATAGATTGGGATTCACCGGAGTTTTTGGAGGCTCTGGAGACATCTGGAAAATTAATCAATATATAATTCCTCAAGTTCTCATCTTATGTATTTAATTTTCCCTATATATATATATATATTTGAATCAATAGAAAAAAACGGCTTACAATTTTGAAATTGTGAAACGTTTGACGTCGATGTTCTGCTGGACTTTGGAAAGCACTAATATCCCGCCAAGGAGCAACTGGTGAGCCTTTGGTAGTTTTCGTTTTACTCGTTTTGGAAATTTTCCCAGAGGATTTTTTCTCTTGTTGTTGTTGTTGTTGTTGAGATGACTCAGTTTTTTTTGAAGATTTTAAACTGGGTGAAGACGAAGTGTTATTAAATTTGGAATGATGGAGTGCCGCCGGTTCACCTAAAAATGCGGCTACATCACTTGGGAATTTCCCATAACGAAGTTGATACTCATTCGATTCTTTACTAAATTTGGAAGTGGTGTGTTTTTTAGCCCGACTTTTGTTCTCGGATTTGTCCTCCTTCTCTTTCTCATCCTGAGGAAGATGCGGGAGCATGAGCCCAGTTGCCAATTTCCCACTCACTTGCACTTTCACCACTTTGTCCGACTCTGATGTTTTCTCAAATTTCAGGTCATAACTATCCGACTTGATGGATTTGGATGAAACTCCATACTGTTGTTGCTTGGCTCGATTCCCGAAAATGTGAAGTCCACGGGGGTAACCTGAAAATAAACACATTTCACATTTCATTGTAATCATCATATATATCTATCATATATGTAACTATGTAGTCGAGTAACTTTTTTCAATAGGTAATTAGTAACCATTTGGATATCCAACGACCATGATGGGGGTTTTAGGACGACTCTCTGGATCTTGTAAATATTTTTTATTATTTTTCATACTCTCTTGAATACTGTGGATACTACCAAGAGTGATGGAGCTGGCGGGTGTGAGTCCTTGTGGTAGAAAGTGTTCCTCTTCTTTTTGATCCAAAAGACGTTTCCCGGATATCAAATACTGAGCAGCATGTGGGATCGTGTAATTTGTTGCCCTTTTCTCTTTTGAAGGATTCTGTTTGGTTGTCTTTAATGGTGCCAAATGCATTTCATTATCCTTTTTATTTATATATCTGCCCTTTTTTTTTTTTTGAACAGCACAAATGCCGCGAGGAATTTGTCACAGATTCTCGAGTTCTCAACTGGAAATTTTGATTTTATTTATGCTCCAAAAAAGTCATGCAATGAGAGGAGCAGCCTTCAGCCGCAATTTAAATTTATTTTATGAGACCCGATTTTTTGATAGTTTTTCTGCATCTGATTCGGCGATATTCCTCATTGGAATTTTGGATGGAACAAAAAGTTGTGAAAGAGGCTCACTTGTTGGCATAATATATAGGAAACCTCACACAAAATAGCAATATGAAGATAGTTTATTGGACGGGCTGGAAAATTGTTTGAAAGTTTTTCAAAAATTATTTCCATATCGACAAATAAAAGTTTATAAGTATATAGTTACAAAAAAATCTATGCAAAAATTTACAATATTAGCTTGGCTATAACATAAAAAAGCATTTCAGTATGACTTTTTTAAGCAGTTTATCATTGACGAAATCGGAATTTAAATGGCAGGGAAAATGCAAATGTGAATTGAAAACATAAGAAGACGCCAATGGTTGAGAGAGAAATGATGAATGATTACTACTGATGTATATATATATATACAGAGAGGAGAGGAATGGGGAATAAAATTAAAACTCGTTTGGTCAGTCCGTCGGAATCATTTTCCGTGAGATAATTGCAAATTGCGTGTGTGCATGTATATAGAAAATGTGTATTACGTATTTAGAAAGATTTTGATTCAAACACTAGAATATATAATAAAGTCTGAATATATGTAAGTCTGAAATATAAAAATATAAAGGCTATACGTCAGATGAATTATTATACAATGTGTGCACTACTCAATTAAATACTCGACTACACTTCTTTTTAGCTTCCGTAGAGAGTGATTTTAATATCGTATATTTATTACATAGATACGATATGTTTGTTGTTCATGCTAACATGGAAATAATTCAAAAGCATATATATTTACACTGATACACATTATTCCCCCTAATGAATTCCATAAAATAATTTTAATTTTCCAGATTTGTGCTGCAAACACACACATGTAAGTACTGATCTATAGCAAGTTTGAATACCACAATCGTGCATTACAAAACTTTGAAAACTTATTGGATTTTTCGTATATACTCGTTCTTTTGACTAACTCAATAGGAAATGTATTGGAGACTTGGAGCACGTTCAAGTTGAAGTTGAAAGTTGAACTGGAATATGTATAATGACAATGACTATCTGCGTAGTATACCATGTACATGTACACTCCTCCTGAGTAGAAATACAGATATTATAGTGGAAAAAGTGTGTGTGTGTGTGTGTGTAACACACAGTCGACTTCATATACCTATTTATATTGGAGAATCCGTGTGAACTTCGTAAAACTCGTAGTCGTTGTCGTCGTCGTTTTGGATTGTTTCTAAGATCGCGTTTGTGCCCTGTAAAATGTGTGCAGGTAGTATCCTAAGATATCCTTATCCTTTATAATAAAATATAGAAAAATATGAAGCAGCATCAATACAATATATTTTGCACACAATTATTTCTGTGTGTGTATAATATGTGTATATGCACATGAAAAACCAGCTTAACCTTGATATTGGTTGCATTTACATATGCCTCTCGTCTCTCTTGTTGTCTTGTTCGTTCTTCTTCTCGTTTTTTTCTTGTCGTTTGCTTGTTGAATTATAGTAGAAAATTTATGGAAATGTTTTCCCTTATAGCTCATTATAGCACAAAGATCATCATCTCCCATCTTTAATCTCGACACTTACCTTACCAACATGTTATATACAGATAATTTGTGACTGCTAGTCCAGCAAAGAGCTATATACGAGCTCTTTTTTTCTTCTTTATATCTATATACATTAATTCTAGTTAATAGATAAACTGGAGGAAAAAACAGTCAAATTGGAATTTTTACAACAATTAATGTGTATTATTCCACATCACATTACATATACTATTATACACATGTTAATTATTTGCTAGTAAATCTTTCACTCACTATATTATATTCCCTTTATATTCCCTTTATATTCCCTTTATATATATATGTGCTAGACTTTTAATAGTTTCGCCAAATATATAGGAAGTAAATAATAAATTGTCGAGTGGAACTTTTGGGAGTTATTGGGTTTTGCCATTTGTAATCAAGTTCATTTGACTTGAACTTTTAGGAGGAGAGCGAGGAAGAGGAGAAAAGCCAAAATAAAACATCTCATCGTGTGGCTCCCGCTGCTATATAATCCCGAGAAGAAAATGGTTTCCCTTTCAACCGAAATCCATAAGAAAAAGTTCAAGTTGAATTAAATACAGACAAAGCTCTTTTTTTCCGTTATTCATCTATATCGTGATAGTGAGTATCAACATTTTTAATTGTGCGGCATTTTTTAGTTGTTGTAATTACTATAATTATATGATGATGATTCGGAGAAAATTTTGATTTTCCCAATACGGACCATTTTTAAATGTGACGTGGTTTTTTATGCACAAACAACGTGTAAATTTCATTGTGAAGCAGGGAAAAAAGATTTTCAAGATTACTAGTAAAGTGAACAAATAGAAAAAAGTGTAGTTAAAGTTGAGAGAATTATATATATAAATACAGAAATATATATTAAGAAATGGCAACAGTTCAAATTACATGTGTAGGAATTCTAGTTTATTTATTTTATCTACAAAGTAAGTCTTCGTATTCAGATGCGACTATATACAGAGGGTAGCTTCTCCATATAAAACCGATTTTGAATATTATAATTTACGTATTTAAAACGACGATGGATGTGGTTTTAGTGTTTTCCATGTGATTCCCCTGTCTCTTAACTACAAGTCTGAGTATCCCTTTTCAAAGATTGGTAAACTCTGATGACCAGGGTCAAGCTGATCTTGGACCACTGCCATTTTAGATTTTTCCACGATCTTATTTTACTGGTTGGGCGGCGTCGGAAAAGCCTTCGTTACAGATAGCCGAGTGCAAAGAAATTCATGGGACTTATATCAGGTGATTTTACTGGGAAACGGCTATTGTTGACGATTTTGATGGCCATCCTATCCTCAAGTGCGTAGATCGGATTTTGGGGGAGGTGTTGGGGGAGGCATCATAATTATGAACTATCTTGTCGAGGTCACCCAGAGTACAGTTTTTGGAGCTGGACTTTCAATAATGTCCACTCATTTTTACTTTATGGGAGAATTTTTATTAGTGGCAGAGTTCCAGGACCGGTCAACGCGCCGATGATCATGAAGAGTTCAAAAAGTGGTTCTCCTGCACCACCCAATTTTCAGAGATACCCTGACCTTCTCTGACGTAGCAGATTTTTTGTTTTTCGTGTGTACTGTGTAGGACATTTAGTGCTCCATCTAAAGTGACCATGAAATCCGACTTTGTTCCACGCATGACCTTTTTACAGCCTTTGACAGTTTATCATTTCCGGTTTATGATGTGGTGCTGAGTCCATCGTTCAATCTTTTCAAAATGTTTGATTATTCGCTGGACCGTTCTTGTGGACACTTTAACTTTTGTGGACATGTCTTTTTGAGATGGTGCACTGTCCATGGAGGTCAACTTTTCTATAAATCCCCGAATTCAGGACTTTTCGAGGTTGTCATTCAACAGACGATTTTTCCCCTTTGGCCTTTGCCTTTCATTGTTGACTTTCATACATTATATGAGTACATTATGACCCCCTACTTAAAAAATAACTATATTTTTAACTTTTGGTTCCTCCACTTTGGCATTGTAGCTCAAACACCTTTTTGGAAAACGCTAAAACATTACCCCCCACTTTGGGGTCAATTATGGGGGGCGTTTTTAATGAAAATGAAAATTTTATTTTTGTAGTATCCCCTTTTTATTTCAAACTAGCTCCATTACACTGATGACCACCCAAGAATTTCTACAGGCCTAAATAGATCGGTTTTATACAGAGGAGCCACCCTCTGTATGTACATATATTACTGTAAAAAAATAGCATAATACTCGCTCAAAACTAAAATGAGAGTTTCGTATATAATTCACACACACACAGGTATAGTTGCTCAACTTCAAGACGCTTGCAATCATAATGAGTTTCGATGTGGGGACGGAAGTGGATGTTTGTCAACTGAAAAACTTTGTAACGGCGTTGAAGGTAAATTGGAATCGCGGGAAATCATGGAAATTCCATGATGGAATGCTCAAAGTTCCATGATGGAATGCTCAATGAAGAGTATACATATTTATGGTTTTCCTTTGGTATATATAATTAATGTTTGGTTTTTGTATATCTATTCTATACAGATTGTTCAATTTCCGGGGAGGATGAGAAAGGAAATAATCAGTGGGATTGCACACGAAGTACTTTGGGAACGGACTGCGGTCCTTCGGAATTGAAATGTCGACTGGGTGGTTGCATACCACGTGATAAAAAGTGCGATGGTGTAGCAGGTCTTTTTTTATAACATTTACTTTGGTTTAATAACATTTGACTGTTATAACCTTTGACTTTATAACATGTGGTTTTATAACATCTGATATAGACTGTTGGGGAGGAAATGATGAAGCAAAAGATCTTTGTTCTGCCAAGTAAGTGAAATTACGGAAGGGATTTTAATGTTTTACAATCCTGCACTTGTTATGGGTATATAGTGATGCATTTAGTAATTGGAATTTGTACTGAATAAGGCCAGGTAGACCACGACCACGACCAACGACATCCATAGTGAACGTGACGAATTCTCAGTCGTCACCATCATCAATTACTTATCCATCTCCTGTACCAGCGCCATCACAAAATTATTACCCATCACCGACTCCTCCGCCCACACAACAGAACTCCAATTATAATTATAATCCTGAACCAGAACAGCCAAGCAGTCAATCAATTCAAACAACAAGTGAGAGGAAACCCAAAGGCTGCCCACAATTAGCCAAAGAACCCGGTGTAGAAATCCTTTGTTATTTTGCACCCCGAGCCAAAACATTTAATTGCAGCCGAATTCGATCTCCTGTGGGCTCAGAAGCTACGTACACGTATGTACTGAAGTCATTTATATATATATTTATACATCTAATTATAATTCGTCATATCGCTCAGAATTCATTTAATTAACCAGTGAAAACCATATCTTTTATTACTATTATAATTATACCTACTCATTTATAGCTGCTTAAATTTTTGGGGTTCACCGAAAACGGGTCCGAAATCCACAACGAGAGTTTGTAACGCGGACGGCACGTGGTCGAAAAAAAATAGTAGTTGGCGATGCAGTCTGAAATGTGGTATTGCAGGTTTTAAAGCAACTGGATTCATCGTTGGAGGCACAACAGCAGCTCCAAATCAATGGCCATGGGTAAAAATTTAGTTATTACAATGAATTAAATTACATTTTAAACAATTGTTCATATCTTTACGATGTACGTAAACGATATATATATGTGACCTGTAATTTAGCACGTGGCTTTGTACAATGAGGATCCACCAAATTCTGGAAAATTCAATTATTTTTGTGGTGGTACTCTCATCTCTCGGAGAGCTGTGCTCACAGGTTTGTTCGCTCGCTCGTTCGTTAATCAACGGGATTAATAATATAATTAAACTAAAAATGAATAATCCCAATTAAACCTCATTTGCATGTTATATACATATAGCTGCTCATTGTGCAACTGAGCAACGAACGACCAAGAAAAGGACAGATACGATAATTGCCATTCCAGGCAAGTACCACCGGAGCTACGATAATAACGATGAAAGTGACAAGTACGCACAGCGTCGTCAAATCATTGATATTGACACTCCCGACTACTACAATTCCATCAACTATGAAGCGGACATTGCCATCATGTGGTTGAGTGAAGTGAGACAGAAGAATTCAACTTTTTTCAACTTGTGTATATACATATTTACAATTTACAAGTTTCAATTCAATTTCTCAAAATAAAAATTGTGAGCGTGTGTGTATACACTTAAGAAAACTGATGACAAATTTTGATGATTTTATATAGGAGGTGGACATAACTGATGGAGTTCGTCCATGCTGTCTCCCACATAAAAATGATGATGTCCAAGCAGGTTTTGAAGATATCAACAAAGGAATTGTGAGTTTCATTCACATATATGATATATATACAGATATGTACACATTTGAATGTGCAATTCAAATGCAGCACAGCAGAGAACGCGTCATGATGATTTTTTGATGAATTTTAGCTTGCGGGTTGGGGTCGTTCCAATGGTAGAGAATTCCCCGAAAAGCTCCAGGAAGTCGACATTCCAGTGGTGGACATTCAGACATGTAAGAAGGCTCATCCTTCTTTAGCAATGCTCGTCCGAACTTCGACTTTTTGCGCTGGATATCGAAATGGTAAGTTAGACACATGAATTTCTCATATACTAAATAACACACAGTCGCTGCGAAAAAAAAAACAAATTTGACAATTACGTATAATAATATAATATACCTATATATATATATATATTATTATATAATCTGGAATTTCCTGTGTCCGTATATAATAGGTACCACCGCATGTGACGGCGACTCCGGAGTAAGTTCACAATCCTCATATAAGTAATTAATTAAATGTCAAAGGCAACCAATGATTGTGAGTAAATAACTGATGTGACTTGTTTTTTTATTATATAGGGAGGGTTAATCTTTGAGCATCCGGTGGAACGTGACAAATGGACGATTAAAGGGGTTGTTAGCGCGGGGATTCAGCGAAGAGGTGGTGGTTGTGACGAACATTACTACACAATCTTCACCAAAGTTCCTCAGTACAGAGAATGGATCGATGGGCTCCTCTCAAATAAAAGTTTCCCTTAAAGATTTCCATACGTTATGTTAACGTACATAAATATTATCAACATTTTTATTTAAAGAGTTATTCGTTTCGTATATATGTACGTAAAAGAGATTTACCATTTTTACCAGCCAATATTTTTCTCCACATCTCTATATTTTGTGAATTTTGTCTCGTATATAGAAACTGATGAGAGAAGGTTTGCTCAATATTTTATCCTCTTTTTTCAACCAATTTTCATTCGGATTTCATTATCAAAAAATTCAATAAGCAATTAGAAATGTCTGTATCATTTATTTTGCCTTTGAATTCTTGTTGGTGTTTCTCCGTGCCTCATGAAAATTGAGTTTATAGTTTTGTATAAACTTGCGAGTAGTTGACCATCTCAAGAAGTTTTTTTTATCACGCAATTGTATGTACATGATCAATGATGATGGGGTAAAGAGAAATAAGTTTTGGACTAATGTAGAAAGGTATCGAGATCGACACGAAGGACTTTTGTATTTTTCAACTTTTGCACGCAAACAAAAAAACTGAAAAGCAAATGAACAAAGGAAATTATTTTAGTAGATGCCAAAAAAAAACATCAATAATTTACATATCAAGTCTTCATGGTTTAATTAAACTGGAGTTTGAAGATTCGTCAAGTATTAATAAAGTGAAATGGTATGTAATGATATTGTTTTTTTGAATAAGAATAAAAAACGCAAAAGATTATTTGGGAAAGTTGTGAAGTAATAAATCTTATTATTAATGATTTAAAACATTCGGACATTCATAAAAACGTTTTGCTTTGTATACTTTGAAGGTATATAAATATACATAGGTATTAATGAAAATGATTGTCCTTGATTTTGATTCTGAATTCTGAAATAGAGTTGAGAGAGTCTCAACTTGAGACATTTGTTTATTTAGAAAACAGTTAATTTGTACAATAGAACGATTTTACACATGCATAAACATGTACAAGCGTTTCACTATATATACCTTGTCAAAGCCCAATGAGTGGATGGATTATAGTCAATTTTGTATTGTATTGTCTTGAAAAAAATGTCCACAGGTGAAAGTATTTTTAATGTTACATTTTCTCACAATATACAAATACACATATAGTAGAACTACATATAGGTAGTACAACATTTTGCTCTATAATTAAATGTGTGTATCACGATGTGTATACGCAATGTTCTATTCAAAAAGAAACACAAATAAATAAATAAAAAACATGAATGAGGAATTAATTTCCCATTTTTAGTTATCTCGCACAAAGCATAAGAAAGTTGAGGATTTTTGAGTTGAACAAAGTGTCCGATTTTGTATAAGGAAATAAATTGTGAATTTCCTTTCGTTCGTATTTCGTTCGTTTTCTACATAAATATTTGAAAAATGGAAGAGGTTGGAGTCATTCATAACAACAAATCACTGTAATATAAGCACAAGACTTTTAATTATGAAGAAACGTCCGAATTTTGTCGGAGTTTCTGTTATCTTCACTTTCTTGTATTTGTCGAGTGGTAATTCTTTTTGCTATACTCCTTCGTATATATATATACTTTGTACACATGAGCCTTCATCATTTCCGGGAAAGCCCTATATATTGTGAAGGTTAATGTATATAAAATGTCAATCCCCATATAGATCACCAATGTTGGGCAAAAATAGATTCCCCAAATGGAAAAGACAGGACGATTTTCAGTGATATTACACGCACATCAATGCAAAATCCACTAGAAAATAAACTGCAGCATGATCAAAGTGGTTTGGAATCTCAGGATTCGATGGAAGGCTCCTCAAAAACCCATGAAAATGAAATCCCGGATATTTTTAGTCAAGTAGCCCGAGATTTGTGCTCAATTGTCAAAGACTCGAAAATCCACAGTGATGTACAATTTCTTTGGTCGATTGTGCAGTATCCTACTCCACCAGTCACAAAACTCCTACGTGCAAATCATCCTACAATATTCTATCCTGATTGTTACAAATGGCGCTGGGTACAATGCGGTAGGTATATTTAATCTTTAATTTCCGGCTATTATTATTATTAATGACTCATATATACTTATAAAATTATAAACCTATTCAATACTTACAAAAATTAACTGATCATTGTGATAGATGGACCGCCTCGATTCCCACTCGGAACAAACTGTGGATTTTTCGGCGTAGTACAGCTCAAAAGTAGAACATGTGAGCTGAAAGCAAAAAGTGGAGCGATTTCGGAATGGTGGAGAACAAACACACAAAATCAGGATAGAACAGCTGGAACTTCTTCTCAAGAAAAAATAATCCAGTTACATCATAGCCGAGCTATACAACTTTGTCGCTCTGTCAACTGGATCGATCATGAGAAATCTTTCCGAAACGGTCACATTCCCATACGACTGTCGTCATTGGATGGAAAGGTCTCGGAGACTGCTACTGCTGACTGTGTCCAGTGGAAATGGACTCCATGTGGTAACAATGCCGATCAATCAACTATGCGTAAGATATGTAAATACAGATATGTATTCAAATTTCACCAGCTTTAAAACAAAATTAAATATTTAGGGATGCCCAAATCCAAGCTGAATGGTCAGAAATGTGATGTATGGCAAGTCGTCTTCACACGTCCTTCTCACCGTCTCTGTGCAAACATTACCAATTCCTTGAAGGAATCTGACGGTGGTGTCTGGGACATGATTGAATTGGACGAGAAAAGTTTACAAAAAAAGACATTGGGGAAACTTAACAAAAACTCTGCCTTAAATCCCGACCAGAAATCAAAAAATAGAAAAGGAATCCATTTACAACCACAAAATCAATTACAAGTAACATCATTTTCAATTTCATGTGTTTCGACGGTATACAGTGAGATGAGTAGCATTTCTAAAGAAACTACATTTCATATACTGCTTGGATTTTCAGGAAAAAAGTGAGAGAAGAAATGTAACATCTTTACTCACACTGTGTAAAACTCACCCAACGAACGCTCTCTGTAAAATCTTACAAAATCACACAGAGTTTAGACAAGCCCAAAACATGGAACAACTGAATGCACAATTGAATAAAACGGCAGTGTTGCTACAAGACACGGTCAAATGTCATTGGCTGACTCAGACATTTCAAGTTCACTGTGTCATTTCTCCAATAAGCACAAATACACGAAAAGAAACCTCAAGTAGATCCAAACGGCAGATTCATCCCCACTATCAATACCCTAATAATCGGTTCTCACGTTTTCGTGTCCACCCCTATCGACCACAAAACTATGGAAATCCCCGCAGACTCCCATCCATGTCACGACATCCATTTCAACAACAAAGGTTTTGGCCGAGACTCCCAGGTCGACCTCGATATCCACTTGGACGACTCCGCTTTCCACATCTCCGACCTTACCCAGTTTGGCCCCCATTGAATTGTAACGGAGGGTCGTCAGAATCTGATGAACTTCCCGCTTGTCCTGCGGACTATTCAAACATGAATGGAACCGGTGGTGGTGGTGGTGGAGGTGGAAGAGCAGGAGATTGTGGAAACGGCACACAGAAGCCACAAATTATCACCATAGAACCACCAGTGACACATGTAGGACCAACTACACCAACCCATTCCCCGATTATCCCTCCAGAACCACCAATTGTCACTTCAAAACCGCGAATTGACCCTGTAGAACCGCCAGTTATCACTGTAGAACCGCCAATCACAACCGTCAAGCCTCCAATAACCGTAGAACCACCGAAGAATCCAACAGCATGCGCTCTAGTAGCACCATCCGCAGCAGGAACAACAATGATGAAAACAACCACAACAACAGAAGGTCCAGTGGAAGAACCAGAGTGTAATGAAGGAGGTAAAAAAAACAGTACATATATTGTGGGCATCGCGCATGAGCTATAAATATCAAAGATCAAAGGTCATAGATTTCATTTACACGGCTCCTTTGAATTTGAACATATTATACATGTGTTTGGTAAATGGATGTCGGGGAAATGAATTGCTCATTGTACAAAATGATTTGTTTTTCAGTGGACATGGGCGATGATGACATAGTCGAATTGAGATGGCTTCCAACGGACAAGATTGATGACACAATCTACCTGGTAGAGATTACATGTTTTTTCATAAATAAAAGTATTTTTAATAAACAATCTTTAATTACTGAGCGCGAAGTGTAAAAGAAAATTTTTTTTTTTTTTTTTAAATAATAGACATGGCTGACTGGAGATACTGTTGATGATACTGTTTACCTGCAGGTAAATACTTAACTGCAATGTTTAATTATATAATAACACATTTTATATAGTTGGGAAACCGATTCCAACAAACAAAACGCCTAATCCTACTCAAGAAGAAATAACTCAATGATACAATTTATTTGCAGTGGAAATCAAAATTATAGCTCCAGAGAATTGAAAAACGTTGAACATTTCATCATTGAAATTGACTACCTTAAAAACCTGTAGCTGCATGGTTGCTCGTTGTTGTTGTTATTTAAATTATTACTACCCCTATTTACTGTTATGCTATTTATGTTTTATTATTTATTCATTATTATCTGTAAGCATTTATTTATTTATTTATGTGTTTTAAACACTAAAAAGTCATCAATGCCAAAAGGTGTGGAAAAATAAACACTTTTATACATACAATTGTTTTGAAATAATCACAGTTGATTTCAGGTCAATCGTCATCAAATGAATGTAAACGCAAACGCCATCAGACAAAAACATGGTGAGTTCCATTGTCAGCAACTGCTCATATGCTGACTTCATCAATTAGTGCACAATGGATTTCACCAAGCTTCCAATAACAAATACTATAATTTTGATTGAAATGCAGAAAGTGAAAGTATAATCAAAATGCCAGGAACAATAACATTGATAATAAACTAGCCCATTCAATTATCTATTGACTTAACTAAACGATGTTTTGCATAAATCTTCAAAAGCAGAAAGGATCATTTAAACCTCATTTGCATATAAACGATAAACTCGATCGATTCGAGTGAATTTGAGCAGTGTGGGAATTGAATTGACAAATTGTGATGATAGACAGAGAAGAGAAATTTCCCGTTTACTTACTACTTTTGTTGGGAAATGAGTTCGCCCGCTTTGGTAAATCAACACAGTAAACATCAAAGATAACTTGTAATATATTGTGCATTTAATTTAATACGATAAAAGGATTTTTTAATTGAGGTTCTCCATGTATTTGTATTTATATTATATAGATGTAGCTTTGGCATCCGAGTCGGATGAAAACGGACTGCTGACTCGTGTCACAAGGGATGCTCAAATGAAACGAATTCATTTCGATTTCCCTGAAGATGAAAATGCTCCTCCTCCAACAGGATCCTCTAAAAGTGACGACGCATCAGTGGGAGAGAATGATAAATTGACATTTTTTGAGACGCCGACAGACCCTCGGAATGAAATGAATAATGAAGTGGACTCGTACGAGAGGACGGATAGAGACGAACAAGTCAAAAATGATAAAAGAGCCATGGCCAAGCCGGTGGGGAGCATTTCAAGGGGAGGAGACGGCGGGGGAGTCTCCTCACAAGAAGATTCTAGAGATGTGAGGGATGGTGACGAGAGTGGAGGAGACGACTCAGGAATGGTGGAATCCAAGCCATACAACCTCCCCGACATTTCTGATAAAGTCGCTCGTGCTCTGTGTCGAGCTGTGAGGAGCTCTAAAATTGAGAGCACTGATCAATTCCTTTGGACCATCCTCAAAAATCCGGTAGAACGTTTGAAAAAAAGTTTAAAGATCCTCCCTCCCAGATTCTTTCCTGGCTGCTACAAATGGAGATGGACTCTTTGCCGTACGGAAATCAAATTCTATATAGATAGTCAGTTTCATTACAAATCATTATACGATATACACATGAACTTTTGTATATGATTTCTCTTGACTTTTGACTGTGTTTCAGTTGGAAAACCACGACCTCCATTAACAAAAAATTGTGGATTTTTTGGTTTGGTTCGGATTGAAAATCAATTGTGTGGTTATGTGACGAAACGAGGTCAGATTTCTTTTGAAAGACCACCAAGTTCAGGTGGAGGAGAGAAAGGGAGCTGTCCATGTGATTGGCCCTGCCTTCCACTTTTTGATCCCATACAAAATTGTCGATGGACCTCTGCGGCGGCAAATCCTGGACCATCTGCCAATCCTCCATCCAATGGTGCACCACAACAAACTGGAACGAATCCTGAAGATTCCAAAAATACTCGTTTCCCAAAAGCACCAATTTTCTTACATCATGGTCGGGCTGTTCAACTTTGTCGGTCTGTGGAAAGAACGGAAAGTGATGCCTCTTTTCAAGTTAAATTCCTTCCCATACGAGTTTCACTAGACAGTCAAAAGTCAGTAGCAGATGACTGTGTTGAATGGAGATGGGCACCTTGTGGTATACGTTCCATTTTAATTAATCAATTAACGACGATTTAAAACAACCCTCACATTAAAAAAAAATCGAAATACTCTATGCATTGATTTGACTTGTCTATAGGTTCGACTGACTCGAATAGGCAAGGAACAAATTGTGGTACGGAGAGTTGTTGGCCTTATGACGAGAAACAAGAACAACCTGTTGCTGGACAAACTAGTAAAAAATGTGACATTTGGATGAAAATCATCAATTCGGATGCAAAATGTCAAAGTGGCGGATTTTTCAATGGAGCTGATTCCGGTAAATATCCCACATGACATCACAAATCGGAAATGCACATCATTACGCAATGACTTAATTTCATGGACATGTATATTTTTAGACCCAAGTAAAACGAGGAGGAAAAGAGTCCCTGATGAGATCTCGCCGACAGCAGTGGAGACGACAGAGAAAACCATGGAAGAAAAACCCGAAAAAACCGAAAAACCCGAGAAACCCGAAAAACCCGAGAAACCCAAAAAACATCGTCGTGGTCCTTCAATCTGTGATGAGACGGACTCGGATAGTTTCCTCTGTGGGATCATACGACAGAGTATGGGTTTTGGTTTATCAAAACTAGTCCCCATTTTTAATCGACCTGCATCCACTCGTGGACTCATTGAGTGTAATTGGTTTGCGGAATTGATGCATTGTACCATCATCCCCAAATTAATGACAAAGATGGGGGGAGGAGCTGATGGGCAAAGAAAAAAGAGAGAATTACAAGAGTGGACATCGAAAATCTACGAGAGTATTCAGAATTTCCTGAGCTATCCAATTTTCTCTAGTTTGAAGCGTAAAAGACGCTCAGCTATTGGAGGAAAGTATGAAGGAAATGGAAATCCATCATTAGAAGCAGCAGAAAATGTGTATAATGAAATAAGGTCAAGACGAAGGATTCGTTCGAGTGGTCCAGAGTATCCAGATGATGATGTTTCATTGGATTTTCCCCCTGGTAAATCCTCTACTAGTGATCATGGAGGGTCTGGATCTAGATCTGGAAATGAGCCTGTGAATGCAAACGTGGACGCAGGTTTGGATAATAATGAGCCATCAACTACTAAAACTAAATCCTCTCCCTGCATTGATTCTAGTTCTTCAAGCACTCAAAATAGTGATCATTATTTGGATTTTGCGGATGGAAGTGTGATGCGGGATTTGATAAAGGATTTGATTGGCAAGGAAGAAGAGGAAGACGAATTGGATCCAGATGAAATTCTACTTCCAGTTCAATGTGGTTTGTACGGTTGCTTCCCCCTGGTCAAAAACTTGGCCCAAGTCAATGAGCAAAAAGAGAATACCGAACGTGGTGGATATGTTTCATGTATTTATAAAAGTGCTGTCCCTTCCTGTACATTCCAGATTTTTGTCGAGCATAATCATCGGTAATGACGATTTTCTATACGGTAAAAGCAATCAACAATCCTGTGTGGATTGTGATTTCTTTTACACACCTTCATGTGTTCGATAATTCATAAGTTTATATAAAGCGAGCCATAAGTACGAGAGAAAGGCATTTTGAGATAAGAAAAAGCACTGATTATATACCAATAGCACCTTAAATAATAATAATAATAATAATAGTAATATTATTATTACTTTTTATTGTTTGTGGATGCGAAAACCTTTTGTATAGAATATGTAGGAATTAAGTGTATTTGTACCTTGCGTAAAATGTATGGAAATATGTATATACCGTATATACTGTTATAGAACCCCACGACTTTATAGAACCCCACTTTCAATAGAACCCCAGGGGTTCTATAGGATTTTCCGATACAACCCCAGCCTGAATTACACATAAAGTAATGATACAACCCCACCCTCTTATAGAACCCCACCCTGCTATACCCCTGGGGTTCTATAAGATTTTGAAATACAACCCCAGGGGTTCTATAACAGTATATACGGTACATAGGTAATATAGGTAATGATTTGTATTTTCTGATGATGAAGAAGTAAATGCAGAATATATAGAATGTGTGCACAGGAAATTTTTCTAGTAAAAAGCTCAGCGTATTTATTTATTATTTTAGTCTTTATAAAAAAATGTACAAAATAAATATGTATGATTGTCATATTGTCTACCAAATTTTACAAGTCCAATTTTGTCAAACTCAATAAATCAATTTTCTTTCTTTTAAAGTTTCAATTTTGATTTCACTAGTACCAAAATTTGCCTAATTCGATCCCTCCAATTATTCCAATTCCCAAATCAACTATCTATATATAAAGCCTAATTGTACATGTTTTGAAAACAAATTACTTTTGAACAAATTTTGACTTAATTTTGAATTTTACAATCATCGCATACATTTGTAAATAGTTTTTTATATTTCTACTGATACTTTTTTGTATAAAATATAAAATATATATATATATAAAATTAACTTTTAAGTCCAAAAGTCGGGAAGGAAGAGAGTCGTCAAAAAAACCAAAAGGAAAGTAATCGGGCTTTTATATATAGGATTTGAATGAATATCGAATGTTCGTAAAGATCGGACTTAACCAATGAAGCCACCACCGAACCCTCCGTGTCCAAGACCACCTGTAAAATATATAACAATATAGGTGAATACATAGGTATAGGTATACGTACATGTCTTTGCACATTATTCCAGCATTTCCAGTATATATACAACTTGACTGATTATATAGATTATATATAGAACTAACCACCAAATCCTCCTCCGAATCCGCCAAGTCCACCTCCAAATCCACCCAAACCAAGTCCACCTCCAAATCCACCCAAACCAAGTCCACCGAATTTAGCTAGTTCAAGTCCTCCTCCTCCGAATCCCCCAAGTCCTCCACCAATTCCCTTGCCTAAACCAATTCCTCCTATAGAAATCCCAAGAAAACTCAAAATTACAGATATATATACTTCACATATTATATATTTCAATGTAGAAACTTTCCAGTGTTGTGTATATTATAAACTGGACAAATAATTGATAAGAATTATCACCACATTTCCAGTATGTGTACACAATACAACTTTTGATTGAGTATAAAACTTACCACCGAATCCGCCCAAGCCAAGTCCACCGAATTTAGCCAATTCAAGTCCTCCTCCTCCGAATCCGCCAAGTCCACCTCCAAATCCACCCAAACCGCCTCCAAGTCCAAGTCCTATAAAAATAGACGAATCATTCACTTAATTCCTGGGGAAATGACTGAAAATTTCCAAAATTGAACGGTGAATCCTGCTAAAACGTACCTCCGCCATACAAGCCAATGGGTCCAGCAGCAGCAACAGCAGCACAGGCGAACAAGACAATCTGAAAAGAAATGAAAAGTTTCCAATATATTTATATTTACTGTGTTATATTGTGAACAACAGATATTATAGACAGATTTGTGAGTTTGCTCAACAAAATTGAATCTTACCAAGAATTTGGACATTTTGAAAATTGAGTTTTGTATTGTGTTATGGACACAAGATGTATTATATTGTTTTGATTTCAAAAGTGAATTTGGATTTTCCTTAATGGATGGATATTTTAGTAGGAGTATAGGAGTAGTTGTTGTTGGAGAAGCAAGTGAGAGATTGATACTGGATAAGAATTTGGACAGAGTTTATATAGGTGGACAGAGTTTATTCCAGGATGTTCTCTTGAGGGGATCATATCCAATGGACTCTACTCCCAGGACGATTATAATTTTTGTAATATTATTCGCGTATCAGTACAATTCAATATCGTATATACTATTTATTTGATCTTCCGTAAACCGTACGGTGATACACCGACAAAACACAGATTCATTTTGATTACTTTACCTAATGTGCACGAGCATAATCATCAATAGTATTCAATATATAGACAAAACAACATTTGGGCAGAAAATAGCCATTTAATGTCTGTCATGTACTTTGTTGTATATGAAACTCAATTGAAAGGGAAGGGAAATTTGAACAAAAACAACTACAAACAGCAGTGTGTGTGTGTGTGTAAATATGTGTGTGTGTAAATGCTATTGTGATGTGTAAATGCCAAGCACCTCGAATAATTTGAGGAGATATGCGTTCAGGGAACCAACTTTTTGTTTGTGTTTTCTTATACTTTATTTACAGCAGAAGACAGATAAATGCTTGTCGTGTGTACTATAAAATAGTAAGTATGTGGGGAAACTGTATTGCCTGTGTGTGTTCGTTCTTCGTTCGTCGAGTCTTTAGCCATGTCTTTATGTCCAATTCAACCTTCATCCTTTACTTATTGTACTTATTGTGGATTCGCGTAGCCACAAAATTGAGAATTCAACTTCAATTTTCACACGTATTATACTTTTTAGGTTTCTTTCCAGCTTCATCCTCAAAGTATATCTATATATATGTTTATAGGAAGTAGATGAAGTCACTTTTCAGAAGTTTTTTTTTAATTCCGGATATTATTGTATGTATTGTTGAAAAATAATCTTTGAGATGAATAACATGCATAATTTCAAATTATTAATTTGAACCACGAAAAAAACGAGAAAAATATCATAATAATATTGCCGATTGGGAATTGTAATTTTTATAAATAAAATGTGAAGGAAGGAAATACATGGAAAGAATAGGTTAGTTATTTTTATGGATCGTGTACATACATACTTACTATATGCATGCATGCAAAATTATAAACGCTGTTGGTTTGAGAGTATACACACAAAAAAGGATGACATTGAAACTCGTAGTTGTCACTGCCATTGTCAACAAAAGAATTAACATCTTTGCTCCCACTCACACACGTCTACTATGTGGAGTATATACTTACACAATGTGAAGGTACGCATGCTGATATTATCACACCTCACACATTGACTAGACATCTTATAATATAGATTCTCGTGACGATTCAACTGCATCTCACTTATTATTTAGTCATGGCAGATCAAATGACAGGAATTCCACTATATTTGTCAAAACTATATGCTCATTGGTTTCAAATCCAATTCGAGAAGAACTTAAATTTCTATATTAGTTGTTAAATCATTCGGAAAAGTTTTTATTAGTATTTGGTTTACGGAACAAAACAGACCGAAACAAAATCATTATTATACAGACACGGTTTTCAAAAATCTCGTAATAAATATCAAACATATGTAGAAAAAGAAAAAATGTAAATATAAATAAGTATAAGTAGAATATACTACAAAAGAAATCCGTACGACGAAATTCCCCATGCATTTCAAATTATACACATTCAGGATTCAACATTCTGCACAAAAAGTTCATAAATTGAAATAAGAAGTCTTGAAAAAAACGATGCATTTAATACA
Organism: Gisinianus flammeolus; assembly: GCA_034699125.1. Lineage (NCBI taxonomy): Eukaryota > Metazoa > Arthropoda > Collembola > Symphypleona > Katiannidae > Gisinianus > Gisinianus flammeolus. Next base: position 42,021 of record JAIUND010000450.1, on the reverse strand, counting down.
TTTGAACTTTGTCACTGAATGTCTACCTAGATTGTATAACTATAATTTACTTTTTACTGTAGCAAATTTGCTAACTCGAAGGAAAAAATAATTGTGTAAGTAAATTTTTCGTAATAATAACATCAAAATCAAAAGTTCATGGACATAATTTTATAGATAATTCAAAGCCAAGTTGGCATGCATATAAAAAAGAAAGAAGATCGTATGGCTAGTCGACAACAGTAAGAGGATAATGTTTCGTGGCATCAAGAGCAAACTGGAGGGGAGAACACTGAGAAATGTCATTTTTCCTCATGACATGGCCCATCAGCTCAACTGAGAATCCAGAGAGCAAAATCACACCAGCTTGAGGAGATTCGACGGGAATGGCAACGTCAGCAGATTTCTTGTTCCGCAAATTCCAGAAAGCGATGACGGGCAAAGTGAAACCATTTTCAGCAAAGATTTGCCTCATGTTCGTCAATTTCTCAGTCGTAAATCCAGAGAATGTCGTACCAAAATCTTCATCCGCAAAAACGAATACAATTTCCGGCATTTCTTTAGGCGTCCACTTCTTTTGCAGTCCTCGAGTGAGAATTGATTGGAAAAGAGTGTCCAAATATCCTTTCCCTTCCCAATTTACTTTCTTTAAATGCTCAACTTTCTGAACAAAACTGAGATTCGCTGGAATTTCCTGGAACTCTGGAGCTTCACTCACCGAATTCTTGAGAGAAATGCACACAGAATTCCATGGGGTAGAGTTCAATTCCATGGTGAAAAGAGTGAGACCAAGGGCAGCTTTAAACGACTGGGAACTGGTATCTTTCTTCACACGACAAACAGCAACCGCATTTTTCAATATTCCAGTACCTATATTTACATGTAAAAATGACAACAAAATCAATGCATAAATAAGCATGAAGAAAGTGTAATTTTACAAAACGAATTCTGCGAATAATTTATTATTACCATTATTCATAAAAGATTGAATTACCTTGTTGTCGTTGAAAATGGTTTTGATTGTGTATACTGTTGAAATTTCTTTTAAAATCGCTCACCAAAGACTTCCATTGTTTTGTAGCAAAACTCCGGGTATTTTCCGAGTCTCCCTGATGGACGGAAATGGCATTCTGCAGAATCGCCAAAGGTTTCAGTCCAGCCGTAGCAAAGAATCCAACAGTGGAAAAACGTTCTCCATCATGCTTTTGAAATAGTTTGGCATTCCGATTCATGCATTTACTGGGGACTCTTCCATAATCGACTTGACCCCACTGACCAGCTGACATTGAAACTTCTGCTACATCATGGAGTTTTCGCAAAGGAACACAATATTCTTGATTATAGCATTTTCTAGCCAGATAAACAGCAATTGGAAGAGGTTTTGTCTCGAATTTGCTTTCCCCCAAAATTTTGAGCAATTCAACACCAATTGTGGATGCGATGAGAGTAAATTTATCAAAATGTTTCTCAGGACTCGGAGCCCATTTGGCGACAAAACTTTGCCTATTTATTAAAGAACTTGGTTGTTTGGCTCCCTCCAGATCTTCCTTCAGCTTCTTTGCAAATATTTCTGCTACTCGGACGTGGAAAAAACGATATTTGACATCCTTTTCAAATTTCTCTCGGGCAAATTTAATTCGTAATGCATGTGGAGCATCCAAGACAGACAAACTATTTTGAAGAGCAAAATACTTGATGACCAGATTGTCGTAGATTTGTGCTTCCCCAAAATTGTTGATGACATTTCCTTTGGATTTACTTTTTCTTTTCCTACTTTTACGAATAGGATGATCCGGGATTCCTCCGGTATCATCTCTGGACAAAAATGGATGAGTGTAGCCATCAAAAATAATGATCATCAACATTTCCAGAAGATCCTTCCAATATCCGATTCCAGGCAACGAGTGTAGGTTCTCATTCAGAGTTTTAGGATGATTCACATACAGCCAGTACAAACAATCTTGGTACTGCTTACGAATCCCTTTCCCACGCCGAAAATCCCTCATTGAGGCAATTAATTTCATCGTCTCTGCTGGATTGATACTCCAAGATTCCTCGAGTATTTTCTTGGTCTTCTCTGCATCCAAATCTGCTTGTTCCATTGAATGTAGAAACAATCGAAGACGAGCGTCCGAAGTTGTTGTTGTTGTTGCTCTTGCTCTTGCGGCCGCTTTTTGATCTCTTGTCGGTGTTTTCAAAGCTCTTTCTCTTTCTTCATCTGTGAATGTTGTGAACAGATTTATAATATCCAGTCGATAATCTTTAAATTTTCTTCCTGATGCTGTTGAAGGAGTCAGTTTTTGAAGTTTTGCTGCCGGTGGTGAATCATCATCTTTTTCTTCTTCTTTATGTTGAAGTGAAGCAGCTCCATCAACAGTTTCTACTTCGGTCTGAATTTGGTCTTGAATTTCGTTTTCTTCATTCGGCTCTGAAGGCAAATTGTTTATCCCCTCGTCATTTTGATCTTCTTCTTCTTGATGGTCCATTCCCATTGCCTTTTCTTGCAAGGTCAGGGAAGACATGGAATTAACTTCACCCATCTTCTTGAAACTATTGATACCCCCAATATGAGATATGAAATAGGTTTATAACTATAAAAAATATCATAAATAAACTATAACTGATAAATAAAAAAGATATTCAACGTGTCACTGACTGGAGTACAATATAAATTATATTATATAACACAATCCAGCTCCTTAAATTATATATGTATATATTTAGGTACTTAAATACATCGTTTATGACAACTTCATGGAATAAGCAAAATAAATAAATATGCGTATTTTACCTCAGAGAAATCAAATGGGACACTTCACGTCGCCGACAAATTCAACTTGATAATTAAGTCTTGATTTATTTTTATAATTCGATTTCAATATCTGGTGTATGAAACCAAAGAATTTTAATCAAATAACTTTAGATTATAATGAAATTAATCTCACAACTACAACACTTCTCCTTCCAGCTACAAGACTTTTTCATAAATGAAATTATAAAAATCGAAGCAAAATCGTTCGTTTTGCTTCGTACAAAATGACGAAAAAAAAATGCGCGCCGAAGGCGCGCATCTTAAAACGGAAACCACAGAAAAAACTGAATCTTCAGTTTTTTCTATGGTTTACTCTTGAGTATGATTTCTAATTCCTGTCAGTCGAAGAAGAAGGTACTTACACTTATACTTGAATACATGACGATAAAATTCATTCTCATTTTATTACAAAATTACAATGGTGTTTTTATGACATGCTGTGTATATAGGTACGTATATTTATCAATTGTTGATGGAAGCTTGAAGTTTTTCGAGACGAGTTTTACCCTCTAAAATCTCAGTTGTCATGTCCAGGTGTTGTAGAAAACAGTTGTCAGAGAAGGTCGGTTCAACAACCGGTTCAGAGTTCAAGACTTTATTAGGGTCGTCGTCCATGTCTTCAATTTTCCCCTGATCCGTTTCAGGAACCTAGTTCAATATAATATATTATTATCATCAAGTAACTGAGAACTCAGAGAGCACATTCATTCGGTTCATGCCTACATTTAACCCTTTTTGTGTATTATATATACGGGTACTTAATAATGACATGTAGGTTTAGTCTTGTGAAGGAATTGACGTATTTTTTACATTTATTTTGGCCGCATTCGACGTGATAATTTATTACTTGAAACTCGTTTTTTTATGTTTCGTTTGTTTTTGTCTTGTATACATACTCACAAATAATTAGTGCATGCATCTTAATTTATAATATAAATTTCAAATTTTCGATAAATGAATTCAACTAAAATGATGAAGGAAAATGAAAAAATTTGCAGTTTGTTTGAGAGAAAAAGGAAAATGTGTATAATATTATAGATATAGTGTTGGGTCTTTCATACAAATACGTCTGTAATTGACGGCTCCAAATCCGGGCAAGTACATTTGGCCATGATTGACGCTGCCACACTGGTCGCCATACCATCAAGAACATTTGAGACATTCCCCCCACTTGACATGTCTTCACTGTTTACAGTTTGACTTGTTGACTCAACCAAAATAGGGAGCAAATAGTCATCATCCATGAGGAGCTCCTTTCCATTTCCATTGTCCACGGACTCCTCGGTCTCCTCCTCTCGTTCTTCATTCACGAGCTCAGTGATGATCTCAGTCACTGCTCGAAAAGTAGTGGTGATTGTGTCCGAGATTTTATCAATATTTGATCCCAAATTCAGCTCATTGATGCTTTTCACTAAAGACTCGGGCATTTTCAAAATACTCTCAGAGTCAATGAAATCTTTGAAATCTTTAAAATCCTCAGCAGCAATCAAACTCCCTTCGTACCACTGGGAATCATCGTATATGTCATCGAATGTAGTCAAGGAGTGACCCACTTGACATTCTGCATTCGTCTCATCTATCGTCTATCATTGGACAATTAATTCAATTAATTGTAGTGAACATTATTAATTGAATTTGATTGTAATACAATGATTTACCTGTGTAGAGACGGCATAGCCTGGAGTTGGACAAATAATATTAGCAGCCTCAAGGGATGGTTTCTTTGAACATTGAGCAGGATGATTATAGGAAGTGAGACTCCAAGTTTTAGCAACTCCGGTAACTCCTACGGAATGAGAACTCGTTGTTTCATGATGATGACGAGTCTCCGTACTCATATCAAGAAAATCCTGCAAATCCTCACCATCATCATCATCAAACTCCGTACCTTGACTAATAGCATCTCCTCCAATTTCATTAATGATCATATTTTCTTGAGTGGTTTCACAGGAGGAGACTGTCGCACTACAACCCACCGTACTGATCTGCCCATCTAAAAATGGAAAGCTTTTACAATCTTGATGAATACCATGAAGTTCCTTTTCTTTTTCTTGTTCCAATATAAGTGGAGACAGAACACAGACGAGATGAGCTTCGTCCCCCCTTGCAACACCTCCTCCTTGTCCACGTGGTAATGTTTTCTCATCATATTTGCTGCGATCTCTAACATTGGACATGGAATTGGGAGATAAATTAATGAGATGATTTCCATTCGAGCCCGTTTCCGGTAATTCGGATGCTTCCAAACAATTCCCAGTCAAACAATCTATGAACGGTGTCCCTGTTGAGTATTGCTGTAAAGAAATCTCTTCAAAACTTGAAAACTTTTCTTTTATCTTTTCTTCGGTGACAAAAGTACTGGATTTTGTAGTACTCGTATTAGATTTTGAGCGTGATTTTGATTTCTTTCGAGTCTCCGTCACCTGCGAAAGGATATTAAAAGTATCAAAGGTACATATGATAATTAAAAATATTAAATATTCTTACCGAAATATTCTATTGCTGTTAAAAATATAATATTGTGTGAGACTGTTTAATGTGGACAAAACTAACTGGAATGGATTCTTTTGACGTGTCTGTATGTATTGATGCTTCGTTGAGTTCCGTAGTCGTCTTGGATTTCCTGGATATCTTCAATGGTTTCTTTTGTACTCCTTGATTTTTGGTGATAACTGGTTCGGGAATCATCATGGAGGCTGCATCGGTTCCACAGCTAATGAGATTTGAGTCCGTGGGTGTGACAACCATGGAAGTCAACGAACTCTCCGTTTGAACACTCGCTTGACGTCCACTTGTGATCGTCTGAATCAAGGCAGAAAAGAAATTTAAATAATAAATCAATGTGTCAGCCACAGTTTCAAATATTTCCGGTCATTCTATGACCATTTTTGTTTACCTGCATAGAAACACTGAGTAAACATTTCGGAGGGGATGGAGGTTCCACGGAAACTGTATTCACACTTGCACTGGCTGTTTCTTTGATATTTCCAAGGTTCATGGTACTGTTCCCATTTGCATCCAGAACTGCTAGTGATTCCTTCTTATTGCCGCTCTCTTCATTACTGATAGTTTGTTGAGTTTGATCCTTTGTTTTTCTATTGGTTTTCTCAACTGATTGTGTGTCCGATAATAATTTATCTAGTTTAGTCAAACTTGGTGCAAATCCTTTCCCTTGGGAATCAGACGTAGAAGTTGAAATGAGAATGGGTTTTGATTGTACTTGAGTCTCCTTGATTGGAATTTTATTATTAGGCTTTGTGTTTTGACTAGGGGATTTTGACACGGATGGAGATTTGTTTTTGGTACTGGGCGATGATGATGATGATGGTGTGGATTTTACTGGAGCCTTATTTTGAGCTGAAACTGTCACAAGATTCTCTTTTTGTTTCATTGTGGGGTTTTCCAGGACGGAAGTGGAAATTATTTCGCCTTGTATTGGTGGTTTGACTTCTTCCTTTTTCTTTCCTCGCGTTGTTGTTTCAGAATTGACGAGAGATTCTGGATCTTGAATTTGGACTTGTGGATGTTGAGATTGGGATTGGGACTGAGAAACTCGGCTATTTTTAGCCCAAGCGGACAAAGCCGAATGAACGTATTTCATGGCATCAAAATTGACATCCTGGAAATTATTCTCATCCAGTATGGGATATTCATGTTTTGGTGAGGTATGACTGGAGAAAAATATATCTTCATTGTCACTGGAAATACCCGAAGACATATTATAAATGCTTCCTCCTTTCGACGATCTAGACGTCATACTTCGCTCACTGTGTTCGCTTTTTGTTCTCTTCCGACGTTGTCCAGGCTTAATAATGAGCTCTACAAAAATTAGAATTATATAGTACATATATATAGTATATGCGTATTAAAAGAACCAAAATCAAATTAAAATGTATTACTGGTGTTTATTGTTGATGTGGGTTGCCCAATTAAATCATCAATTTCCGATCCTGCTACGAACAATCCTCTTTCTTTTGAAGTCTCAACCTTCCTCTTTGATGACTGTGCTTTCCGTCGTCTTATCGGCCTTTTCAATTCACTATTTACCTATACGCAATATGAATAAATATGCGCACTGTAAATTATCTAAATAATTACTAATTAACTTTGATTTGCGCATTCTTTTCTTTTTTTGAAAAAAAAATAAAACAATATTATATACTTCAGAAGTGACATCGCTAGCAGAGACAGCAGAGATAGAGCCAGGAATATCTGTAGTCCGAATCAAACCAGAATTGATTTTACTATTATTAATCCCACCACCTGCCGCTTGACTAACTCGTTTCCGACCGACTGCTTTATTCCGTGGTGACGCTGGATCCATCAAACGATCCAAGTCAATTGTTTCATGAGCAAATGGTTCATTTGAGTCATCTCCTATAGAGGATTTAGGTTTCCGACGTATAATAGAATTACTTTGGTTCATTCCAGATGAGCTGAGGCTGGATCGTCCTTGTTTCAATCCAATTAACAGATTAGAAATTTCCGTTTTCCGATTCAAAGTGGTGAATGTGGGGAAGTGGTAGTTTTGTGGTTTACTACTCCGTTTTCTACCCGGAATGATGATTGTTTGACTTGGGACTACTACTCGGGGGTCAAGTGCATAAGGACTTTTCTTTTTTAGAATATTATATGGTGAATTAAATAATTTGTCCACAAGAGCCGATGGAGCTCCCAACAACAACTTCTTCCTGTATTTGCTACTACTCATTTTGTTTTTGAGTAGGGTGCGGATGGAGCTAAACCTAATTCTTTATTTTAAAACAATAATTATTCCTGGATATTTTTTTGGATTATGGACGTCTGACTCTAGATTTGGAATTAATGTGCATAATGATGGTCAATTGTTATTACCAGATTGTGATGTACGATGAATTTGGAAACCAATTTCAAGTGAACTTTCCTACAAGAATTTTTAGCAGTGACGCTACTACCTAATCTACAACGGAATTTTTGCATGCTACAATCTACAATCTGCATGCTACATCGGGAATAGTTTCTCGAAAAGGACCAATTTATTCTTATTTGCCATATTTTGGTAACCATATGACTTACTATATTATAGTAATTAGATGACATAGCGAGAGAAAAAGACAAAGAAAGTTGGATAAATTTGCGTGAGTATTTGCGATTTGCGTAATGCATTCTTTCGAAATATAAAACAAAAGATTGGGATTTTTTAATATATAAATGTAACATATGAATTATTTCATTTTTAATGACAAATTTTAAAATACAAATTAAATAATAATAATATTATTATTATTATTTAGATATCCATTGGATATTCAACTAGTAACTGACGAAACTTCAATGCGTAACTCGCCAAATTTCTTTTCCAGTTGGGCTTTGTAAGCCTGTAGTTTTTGGTATCGCGTATAATCTGGTTCCTATAATTTATTGGAACAAAATCAAAACCAAATTTTAAAATTCAAATTACTTGTCAAATTCAGAAAATGATTATGCATATATTTTATGAAAAAAAAGGCTTGATGTAAATATAAACTTACTGGAGCTCTCACTCTTTGATTCCATCGACAGTAATATGTTTTCCATACTTTTAGATGTCTGATGGCTGCACTGGGAAATAAAACTTTCCCAGAGCCAACTTCATGGCTGTAGAATGGATTCAAGTATAAATCTTTTTTAGTATTGATCATGGACCATAGTGACACGGTTTTCTTTTTAATTTCATGGTTGACACGCTCCCTCTCCGTATTGTACAAGAATGTTCCAAATAGGCCGGAATATAAATGATCCAATACCGTCATCAGAAAATACTCATTGAATTCAAAGGCATAGGGGAATTGTACTATCACTTGGTACACGCTATCAATCCATTGAAGGAATACAGGCGATCTGTCCGCATCTGAATGATTAGCATCCCCATGACCAATACGCTATATAAAACAAAAAATCCACTTTATACATTTCATATCTATGAAGATTTTTCAGAAAGACGTGGAACTACATTTAAAAGTACAATAATAATTTTGAAATCAAATGTGAATATACTTCAATACACGTATAACTCACGTGTTGGAACTTGTGACCGAAACTCAACCACTCTTTTTCTATTAAAATTTCAAAACCTTTCAAAGTCCGATAATTTGGGTCGAGGAGAAGCATCGACAACGAAGTCAACTAAAGCACAAAGAAAGTAGAATATGAAATTAATTAATTCGTTTTGCTATCCTTGTAGTGTAGTAGTATAATTAGTACTTAGGTAAAAAATTTACCTGAGCCGTTCTATCCCATCCATCAGAACAATGAACTAAAACGGAAGTCTTATTATTTTCAACCTTGTCTACAATACGTATTGCTCCTGAAAGAATGCATTTTATATGTTCCAACCATCGTGTAGCCTCGATATTTGATAACCATTTATTGTCATCAATCTGAGGAAAGCAATCCTCTGTAAAAAAAACAGCAACAAAAATGTATTATTCCAATCATAAATCATAATGTTAAAGAAATTATTCACGATCAGTTTATACTTGTAGTGTGTATACCTTTCAATTTTCGTAACGACTCCCTCATAACATGAATATTGTGTATATTCAAGAAAACCAATTCAATGTTTTGATAGATGTCTTCACTTTCATAACCACCTCCTTTTGCTTTATTAGCAACCGCATTAGCACTACCCATTCAAATTAAAAATGAAATGTATTGCATGGATAGTACCCGTTTTGGTATCAAACAAGTTCTCAAAGGAAATAAATATTAAAATAATTTCTCACTTTGGCCTTGCATCCATAACATATAGCTTATGAGCTTGAGCGTTGGCATCCAATATCATTTGTAAATATTTTTCATCATCTCGGCTTCTCTTGGATGCCACACCCACCAAAGGTTGAGAGCATCTTGTAATACTCGCTTGACTGTATGGATGTAACCATGAAAGAACTGGTAATCTGTTCCGAGATCGGAAACCACAAACAGAACGAATAAAATCTTCTTCGGCGGCAGCTACAACAGGGATTGCCCAGACAGCGGGATAGGAATCACACAGCTCATATTTGTCATTAATTTTTGTAATCTTCCAGGACTCATTTGGTATCCCCAGTCTTCTGAGCTCAGCTATCGGTTCATATACATTCCAACCTTCCTCAGAAAATTTCTCACAGTAGTTAAAAGAAAATGGTATCCCACTTTTAGTAATTGGAAATGCAAATTGAAGCAAATCTTCATAGAATTCTCGTCTAGAATAAAGCAAAACCCATAATAATTATTTTTATCTATTATTTATTTGTAGCATTTACTTTCAGAAAAAATGTATTGACTGGGCATACACTATACTAAATTTTGAAAGACTTTGAATACATAATTTTCATACCTAGAATGATTTTCTGGATTGTAGGCAAATTTAAGTGTCCGGGCATCTTTACAAAATATTTCAATCCCATAGGCATTTTCTCCTCTACTTGACACTCTACCTACTTTTTCCGCTCTGTTTACCTGTAAAAATGGCAATTTGTTTTTGAGTATTCAAGTGTGTGGGCTTGATAGATAATATGAGAATGAAAATGAAAAATCGAAATTGTAAAAAAAATATAATCTTACTACTCCAAGAGGCAAATCAAATGTTCTGTCTTTGCTGGAAAATACGAGCTTGTAGTTAGTCAAATATAAACTCCCTTTGACAGGTCCAGAAAATGGGCATACATATGTCACATCATGACAATCTCTTTGAAGTGTTTCTCCTGGAAGCAATAATGGACCTTCTGCTCCCTTTGAAAATAAAAATGTATTTTTGATTGATTAATAAAGAGTATACATCACATGACACGCGTATTGAACAAAAGGTAAATAGTTTAGAATTTTATAGTTACATTCTGAGTCTGTTGCTCAAGTCCACTGTTATAAGAAATGTTTGGTTGCAATTGTGTAACTGAGAATCGTGGATGATGTCCTTGAGGGAATGTCAATTCATTGGATGATGAAGAAGTAGAACTTTTCCCCTGAGAGTCCTTTAGTAAAATTAAAAATGTACACAATCAAATTTTTAAGTCTAATTGCAATTTGTATAAGTTTTGACATTACAAAATCCAAATCCCAATAAGACTTGTTGAATTTAGAACTAAGACTTACTTTCGAAAAAGACGACTTGGAGTCGGAGGAAAGAGACTCATTACTTCCACCATTATTACTTCGGACACTCGAATTATTAGCTTTTGATCTTCTCATTTTGATTCAATTCACCACACAAGAATAACAATGATAATAACAAATAATAGTAATTGATAACGGGAAACCTACATTTATGTATCAACGAGCATCACACTTATTATTCTATGTATACTTTGTTATTGTCAACTTCAAAGCTCAAACCGCTGAGCGATATAGTTTAATTAAAAATATAAAATCATTCCCTGTTTCAAGTTTCTTAGATGTATAAGTAGAATCTAAGGCGTTGACGGCTATACACCTTCAATAAAAACTTAAAAACAAACGAAAAAGTCGTAAGTGAATTTTGGTTATTTGAATATTCCGCTTCTGGTAAGGATTTCAATCTTCTCAAAAAGTTGCTTCCATAAGCAAAAAGTTTCATCGTCCGTGTAAAATGCAAGTGTGCAACTCTTATATATAGAAGATTCTTATATATGAAAATAATGTGCAATGTGAACGAACACTTTCCGTTTAGTTGGCGTCTTGTCATTTTTAATTTTTAAATATTTATTATTGCTACAATGTTGAAAAAATGATTGTAATGTGTATACGAGTAATCACACACAGTCAAATCAAACTGTTTCATATGTTTCATGTACATTTTTTTTAAGTATTTCAAAGTAGAGAACATATAAATAATAATGATTATTTGTTCTACACACATAGCGTTGTACATTTTTACTTAATGTACATACTTGTATGTATAAAAGGCACAAAAGCTATATAACATTTGTTATATATGTGTATGCATATCTCTTTTACACATATATATTTCCTCAAGTTTTTTCTTTTACTAATGTAATAATGCATTTTTTTTTGTATTTAATAATACTAATGACAATGATGATAACTGTAACAGTTCCTGATGTGTGAAACAAAATAAATTAAAACAAAACATTTGATTTTTTTTTTAAAAAAAAAAACTCGACATCATAGTATTGTACTTATGCTTAAATCTTAAATATTTCTTAAATGCTCTCATCATGTACACACACACACGGACAACATATTCTCGGACACACACGGACTCGAATACAAACGGACACATCCTCACATTCATCAATCAATCATTTCATCCACAGCAATACAAAAATGTACAATAATTATATAAGTACCTGGCTGCAATATATATATATGTATATAATAGTCTTCACTATATACATACACGTGTCTTTTTTTACTATCATTATTATTACGTTATTGTTATAAATAGACAATTAGTCGTTACATAAGACATTCCTTCCATTATACAATATCTATAAGTAAAAAATACCATGATAAAAAAGAGGTAAAATAAATTAAATAATCCCCAAGAGTAAAAAATAGTAACTGTAGTGTGTGTATTTGTAGTGTTTGTATATATGTATGTGTATGTGTGTATGTATGTATTGTGTGTATGGTACAGGTAGTAACAATAGGACTGAATTATATATATAATTGTTAATCATATAAAAATGTATATAATGTGTGTTGTGTGTGTTTGTGTAAAATGTATTAATAATTATATAAATGTATAGTATGATTAACACGCATAAACCCCACATGAATGTATGTATAATATATATGAAACAAACAATTGAACAATATTTATATAAAAACACGACAAAAAAACAAATAAAATTGCACAACGATTCATTTTGGCCGAAAGAAATGTAAAATACTAAAAATAATAAATAATAATAATAATCGTCATTACTAATTAAACATATTACACACGGATGAAAAAGTCCAATGATTGATATTCATATTTCATATACATACAAAATAACGTCTTTAAAAAAAATTTCTCCTCTAAAACTATTCATAATATAGTACATATATTTACTAGCTATACTGTTGTAAAATATTTGTCCGCCTCTTTTCTTTTCTATAAAAACAAATTTCAATTGGATAACAAGACTCAGTAATTGTATTTTATATATACTACATATATATTTCTATATAAATAAATACTAAGTAATAAGTTGTAATGATAATAATAAAAAGAAGATACATAAGTTATTATTATATTATATAATAATATTTTCGATTTCTGTCGTTGAAATTTTGCATTGTTGACATTAATCTTCTCAGTTAAGTAGGAGTAGTAGTAGTTGTGTGGTAGCAGTAGTAGTTTCATTGAGCGTCACTATCGCTAGTCGTATCATTTCCATTCTTTTCTGTATATAAATTCAATTTATAATGATTCATCTACAAAATTGAACAAGTGGGAAGGGGACAGATATAAATTACTCACGAATTATACAAAGAAGAAAATACAATACAATAAAATAGTGTCTACCAGTCTCTAATTATAAATATGAGGAAGAGAGAATCCAAAATCTTTACCTTTCTTTCCTGTATAAGCATGTCTTTTCAGCCTATCATACAGATCGTCTTTGTTTCCATAAATGCTGGCATTGGACCTCGCCAAACTATTTAGCTGTCCATTATTGTAGCCTTCTATAAAATTCATTAAGAAAACAACAAAATTCATTAGCATTACAATTATATATATACAAATGGGTACAAATATACATTTTCACTTGTTTTATTTGTTATTTATTTGCTCATATGAAAGGCGTACCTGGAACTGATTTCATATAAGTCTCATTATAGAAATTAGGCATATCCCAGCCATCCTCCTCATCATCGTAGTAATGTGCATACGTTGAATGATGTGAGGGGGCAATTGACTCTGCATATGGTGCAGCACCTACATTGAAAAGACGATAGATTAAACGTTTTGTTCATTTGTGTACTTCCCCCCTCCCCCCCCCCCCCCCCATTCAAAACATTCATTTAATAATAAAACGTTTAGCAATATGAATAAAATCATGTTCTTCACTCACTTGGTGCTCCGTAGTAAAAGTTTACTTGAGAGCCACCGGTGGGGTCTGGGATCGTCGACGCTGCTAACAGTTTCTTGGGTTCTTTCCTCTTTGCACCTCTGCACAAATGAAATAATTATTTATTTATTAATTCCAATCTCATATTCATTTGTATGACGATACTACAGTTGCATATATATATATGAATGTGAATCTCTAGTGAAATGTGTATGTGTAGTATGTGTACACGTTTTCTTACCTCACGCAAATCATCCATATAAGTAAAACTAGCATTATGATGAACACGACTCCTCCAGCAATACCACAAGCAATATATAAAAAGTCGGACTTTTCTAGACATTGTTTCCCGACAAAACTTCCAATACAAGTACAGAAAGGCTGTCCATTTTTGTCTTTAAGACAGGTCCCTTCATTATGGCAGAAATCAGTACAAAGATCTGTGGGAAGAGAGAGAGAGTATCACGTATAATTTACAATTTATATTACATCTTTGATTACACAACAGAAATACCACCGGTATACATAGGTAATATGTAATATAAAACGATATGAGAGATAATTAATTTGTGTATTTACCCCGACAAGATCCAATTCCATAACCAGTTCCATTAAAGCCTGGACGACATTCACATTTGTGTGAGCCAGTTTCTTTATTAAGTACACAAATTGCATTGTGATCACATAGAGCTTCTCCACCATCCACATTACATGGATTTAAACAGTCTTCAATTCTTGTCTGTTAAGTTTAGAAACAAAAACATTCACAATGAGTAACATTTCAATTCTTGTTTATAAATAAATATAATCGGTTGTAGACATTTCAATTTTTAAATTCAATTGTCTGCATCAATAATGAAACTTACAGCTCCTGATCCAGTGGTGGTATCAGCAGGACAATTCAAACAAGTGGTTTGATGTGATTGATCTTGATATGTTCCTTTTCCACAGGACTGACAAACATTGGCTGTTGTATTCAAGTAAGAGCCTATAAGGAATATTAGAAAGATATTAATCAAATGTTCCTGATCTGCATACATATACACATATACACACGGATAATTCCGTTCAGTACTTTGTAAACATTTACATACCTGGTCTACAAATGGGGAGAGTACAATCCTCCACATTCGTGGCACCATTGGACTGTGTGGTTCTATCCAAAGGACAGCTCACACATGAAGGATGAATTCCTTGTGTACGGAATGAACCCCGCTCACAAGCCACACAAATCCCCTCACTGGACAAATGTTGCCCACTTGGGCACTCATCTCGACATTCCAATTCCGACGTAGCATCACTCATCCTTGTGGTTTTCCCGAGTCCACACAATTTACAACCAAATTGTCCTTCTTCAGATTGATATTGTCCATGTGTACAACTCCGACAGAGCTCGACTGCCTCATCATAGTATTTCCCAGCCGGACATCTCTCTTTGCATTCCTTGGGGGATTTGGCTCCAAGGATCTTGGTCACTCCCGGTTTCCCAGCAATGGACGGACAAGCTGTACATTTCAATTGACCAGTTTGACTCTGATATGTCCCCACGGGACAGACGATACAAGTTGAATTGGATGACTCAAAGAATGAGCCGGCAGCACAAGGAACACAATCCGATTGAACCACCACATGTCCTGGAGCACAAGCATAGTCTGAGACCAAATCCAGGGATGTCGGATCCGCGGCCGTATTGGGTAAAACATCACGAACATTGAAAGCATCTTTTTCCAAAATTAAACCTTGAAGTAATTTCTGGATATTTGATTTCTCATTGGTGTCCACATGAGTGACGGGATCACTTTGAGCTGGGAAACTCACTTCCACTTCATACACATCATCATTATCCACTTGACGTTTCTTCTTGGATCCACTGGATTTCCGATTACAATTCACGCCGATATTCAAGTCCTGGCAGTCCCCACCATCCTTGGATTTTGATGCACAGAATCTCCAATCTTGATTTAATTTGGTGAGGGCAGACTTGATTCGCTCCTTGAGCACACCTTGTCCGGCCTCATTACACAAACCAGAACTGGGGAATTGAAGTTTCACTTTGAAAACTCTTTGGGCGGGTCGGGAACTTGTACATGATGGATACGCCAATGGTCTCTCCATATCTTGTGTTGGATGCCAAAATCCTTCTGCTCCACAAGCATAGAATTTCGGAACACTTTGTGAAAACTTCAGGATATGAGCTTGATTACAGCTAATCTCACACGCTTTCTGTTATCATTTGGAAAACAAAACAAAACACACCTTAGAATACTTTTGCTTATATTTTGTATAATAAAAAGAAGAAAACTGAAAAGAAGAAAGTATACGTACAAAATGTGAGCCTGGTCCCCAGCCACTGCACTGTTGTGCCCCGCTATCTGGATCGGGTAGAGTTGGACAGAATTCGGCTATAGAAAAATAGAAAAATACAAAAAACAATTAGTTTCTGTGTTTCTGCTTCAAAAACAAATTGTGAAATTTGTAAAAAAAAATATACACTTTTCTTTTGTCTTGAACATACCCAAAACATAAACTTTGAATTTGCAGACGGCATTATTTCCAGCTTGATCATAAGCAACGTAGGCAATATCATAATTGCCCCAGAGAAGGGTTTGCCCAGGTCGGAATCCTTGTTTCTCTTCGACTTTGACTACACCGATATTGTCAGTGAAAACGGGCTCATCCCAAGTGACAGTGGCCGATCCATTCTTTGTAATCACCCACATGGATCCTGGACAATGAGTTAATTGTGGTGAAATCTTATCCGCCGTCATCACATCACATCGACTTCCACTCATTCCTGGTGCGCACACTCGATCTCCACATGTTGATGGGACGACTCTCTCCACGCCTCCAGAGATCCGATCATAACCATTCCATGGAACCACCAGTGACTGGTAAATGACGGGCTCCGTCCGGCATCCACGCACTTGTTTCTGAATTTCCTTGGAAATGTCTAATGGACGATTCCATAATTGAACTCGACTCAAACTCCCAATAAATCCAGAGTCTTGAGGTGCACGTCCACTTTCTGTTGCTGGAGCTCCAAGCGAGACCCAACCACTGTAAAGGTAAAGTACAGGTAAAGGTAAAGTCAAATTTAAATAATGAAAACATAATTAATTAATTTCAGAAACAAAATTTTTAAGTACATACTTTTGTATATAGTACAATCAAACATGAATATAGTATGCGTATGTGGAAATAATGACTCACAATTCGGGAAGTGTTTTTCCAACTCCATAGCCTTCACTCCGTCCAGCAATCAAACCATCAGTGGAGACAACAAGGGAGGAATTAGTTTGATCATAAAGGAGGGCAACATGATGCCATTGTCCATCATTCACTGGAGCATAATCCCGGAAAGCCAAGTACACTTCCTGTTCATCATTAAACAGGGAGACGAGGATACCCGCACTATGCGCTTGAATGGCAAGTCGACGTTCCTTGGTCGAGATCCCGGATTTGACCACATAATAATTCAAAAAGGTTCCAGTGTCATCCCCATGAGTAAATTTAATCCAAGCTGCCAATGAGAATCCACCCATCGTTTTACTCAATTGGAATGGTAAAACTTGTTGAGCACTTGCTGTGCCCTCTTCATCAGTAAATACCAAATCGTAGTCCACTTGAATAGCTATAATATTGAATAAACAAGAATAATATGAAATTACAATATAATATATATATATAGGAAAATGGAATTCAAAGTCAAATATATATGTATACTTTTTCGACAGTCTTCTCCAGTCAAGTTGAATGGACATTTACAGAAATAACCATCACTCAAATCCACGCAAGTTGCAGTTGGTGGACAAGATGTGGATTTACAATGAGGGACAGTTTGTTCACAATTCCGTCCAGTGTAGCCCTCCAAACATTGACAAGTATAGCCAGCTCCATTGTCCGTACATGAGGCCCCATTCTGACACACACCAACAGCACACGCATCAAATTCATATTGACATCCGATTCCGGTGTAGTCCTCCGAACAACTACAGTTCAAGCCAGAGCCATAATCTTTACATCTTCCACTGTGCATACATGGATCTCCTATGCAACGCTCTGGTGCTATTTCACATTGTTTCCCATCCGTCCCTGTGTCAAGTATAAAAGTAGAAACTAATATGAGTAAAATAATTCTCCACACAACCAACAATGAGAGCTTGTCAACTCAGGGAGGAAGAACTTGGAACATGTACCGACCGAGCATTTTTTAAGTATAGAACAATAAAATGAAGCGTAAAATTATTGTTGGAAATCCGTTGACATTTTTTAAACTCGGTTCAAATATATAGCAATGCGATTCCGAGTCAGAGCTGGGAGAAAGTCCACTTTCTCCCAACTCTTCAAATAGGAATGATGCCGTAAGTTTTTTCAGGTCGTTATACATGCTTGAAAGTTTTATTTCCTATAGTTGACGACAGTGTGAGAGAGAAAGAAGACTTTTCTTTGATTTAATGTTTCTTTTGAAATTCTTTGAGCTTACCGGAAGGACAAACACAGAAGAAATCTTGGAACAAGTTGATACATTGAGCATCATTTTTACACGTATCCACTTCACACATGCCAATATCCGCTTCGCAGTTTTTCCCACTCCATCCCGGAAGACAGCGGCAAGTATAACCATTAACACCATCCACACAAGTACCCGCATTAAGACATGGATCCAGCATTTCGCATTCGTTGATATCCACTAATAATAATAATAAAAAATGAGTCAAATTGAATCATTCCATTCACTGCATATTTATGCAGTTCAAGAAAATGGAAATGAAAAAGAAAAAGAAAAAATTACCATCGCATATCGGTCCCTCATAGCCAGGCTTGCAAACGCACTCGTATTTATTGTCAAGGTCTACACAATTTTCGGTGCCGCTCACATCACATGGGTCGGACAAACACTCATCGATGGAGGCCTCACATTGAATTCCCACGAAACCCGGTCGGCATGTACACGAGAATCCATTATCCAAATCCTTACAAGATCCACCGTTTTGACAAGGGGCTGCGATGCAGGAATCCACTCTGTGTTGACAATTCTTCCCAGTGTACTCTTCATCACATGTGCAAGTATAGCCATCCACTTCATCCACGCATTCTCCATTATTTTGACAAGGCAATTCCGTGGCACACTCATCGATATTCTGACTACATGATGGGCCAGTCCAACCAGGAGAACATTCACATTCAAAGTCAAATAGACGATCCACACAGATTCCATGTTGACAGGGTTGATTTCCACACAAATCCACTTTCACCTCTGTTGTACAAAAAAAAATACAAAAACAAAACGTACATATAAATAAAATAAATGTTTCATTATATAAGAAAAACATATGATTATCACATTATTACATTTGAATTCAAATATATATTTTTAAAAAAGTAAAAAACTAACCGCATCTTTTCCCTGTAAATCCTCTTGGGCACGAGCAAGAAAAGTCATTTACCAAGTCCGTACAGTTTGTACCGAAATTCTGAAGAGTGCATGGTAATTCAGCACAGTCATCTGCAAAGAGAAACAACAAATAAATTCGAATTACAGCAAAGTCAGACATTTACAATTAAATAACTCTAGATGTTGTTGACTATATGACTGATAGGAAATCAAAACGTACCAATGTTGTTATCGCAGAGTGGTCCATCCCAACCTAAGAATTAAAAGTAAAGTAAAGCGATATGAAATTACGACAGTCACAATTTTTTCCATGAGGTTTTTCCTTCAAAAGTCTAGATAAACATAAAAAGGTCCTTTTTGGTGTACCTGCTCGACATTCACAACGGAATCGTCCTTGTTGAAGGGGTACACAAGTGGCAGAATTCTCACAAGGATTCCCATTGGCAGTGCAAGGGTCCACAGAGATATCGCAATTAGTTCCAGTATATCCACTCTTACATAAACAAACATGATTTCCGAGGCCAGGATCCGTTTTACACATGGCATTTTCCGGGCAAGTGTCATTCCGACAGTTGGGTGTTTGATTTTGACAATTAATTCCCGTATAACCCTGTTTACAGACACATGAATATCCTTGTGGTTCATCCACACAGACGGCGGAATTGTAACAAGGATTAGAACTGCATTCATCAATATCCTGCTCACACAATTTCCCACTGAATCCAGCAGGACAGTAACAAACTGCCGAGTGCCCTTGAGGAACACAAAGTCCACCATTACTACAATAATTATCCGAGCAAGGGACGGGTTTACAACTTTCTTTCGAGTCCGCTCCGTTCTTTAATGTGGTCGACTCGGCCACACATTCTGCACATTTGGTCATGCCTTCTTTAGATTGGAAAAATCCGACGGGGCAAGACGCACATGGTGCAAGTCCAGTCGCCGAATAAAATCCAGGTTTACATTTGGATCGACAGAATTCGGGTCCGGGTGCGGATGGTTGGTAGGTGAAAGTCGTGGGTGGGCAGGATTGACATTCTTTGAAGCCATCAGCTGGAGGAGGACCAGTGTAGCTATTCCTTGGACATTCCAAACATGGAACGAGACCCGTGGGAGAGTACGTACCAAATCCACAAACTGGAATACATTCATCCACACCTTTGGAGCCTTCCTCTCGCGTGTACGTTCCAGGTGGACAGCGAGAGCAAACACCTTGTCGAGCACGACTTTGATAGAAACCTCGTTGACAGTAAGTACACTCTCTTTCACCTTCCTGAGCAAAGGATCCTGCTGGACAATGTAAACATCTGGGGACGGATGATGTTTCCGTATTTAAAACTTCTCCAGTTCCACACGTAAATCCACGTCCAATCTACGAAAAATACATGACAATGATTATTTACATATTTATTTGTACATTAGAACATACAGTGGGTTCTAATAAGTAATATAATAATTTGAAGTTAATGTAAATCTACTTACTTTGGATGTTAGAGCTCTCAATGGTGGACAGAAATTGGCGACGGCAGACACGTTGAGGATGGGTTCCAATACAGCGGATGCATATGGTACGGATAAATCAAAGATTAAATTGAGGGTGGAGCCACAGAGATCATACAATTGAGTTTGTCGGACGGTGGGTGTGACTTCCAGGACATAGGTAAATTGTACAACATTTTCTTCGAGTAATTGTGGTCGAGTGTCCACAAAGGAAACATTCATATTCACATTGACGGCGGAACATCTCTGAGATAGAGTGGTGTCCAGATCGGGTTGGGATGACTTGAGGTACTCGACATACTGAGAAAGACAGGATGGGGGGACGGCTCCATTGGCTCTGTATTTAATGACGGCATCCACATTGTACCTGGCCATCTCCGTGTCTTCGGACACACAGTCTGGGACGACTCTCGTGGGGAACCAAGCTCGAGCTTTGTCTTTACATTGGAATGTTTTCATGGGCTCTCCATCGGTGAAGCGGAAGCCTTGTTTACATGTAGCTAAACATTGGAGTCCATCAGCTGCGGGTAGACAATTCAAATTCCCATGAGCTGGTGCACTCAACTCCCAGTCCACACACGGTGTGGCTTGAACACTCACTTGGAAATGACACATGGCTTGATTTCCATGTTTATCCGAGGCGACGACAGTCACATTCTCAAATCCTCCCACTGGAATAATTGCACTTTCCGGAATGAATGCCACATTCACAGTCCCACTCGCATCCGACACATTAATCCGTCTTCGTGTTTCATTGAAGAATACTTGATAGCTGGGCTGCTTGTCCACCAATTCCACCACATAACTTTGGGGGCAACTCAATTGGGGTGGGGTGTCATCCTCCACCGTCACATTGATATGACAAATGGCCACATTCCCATCAAAATCAAAAGCCAAGTACTCGATGAGAACGTCCTCGAAAACATTGAATGGCATCTTGAATCCAGCTGGACGGATTTCCATCCTTGCCACCGATCCACTATTATCTTTAGCAATAGGTTCTGGGAAATTGACGGGTTCCAATCCATTCACTCCTCGTGACACGACAATCGCTTGCTCTGGACAATTTTCAAATACTGGTGGTTCATTATCCACGCAAACTGGATATCCAAGATCCCAACCTAGACTTCGATCTTCCTCTGGCTCATCTTCACAACCAAGTAATTCAAATTTCAAACATGGATTCTCCAAATAATTGACAATACCCAAGATCACAAATCGAGCTTGGACGGAGGCGGGGAGAGTGATCATCGCCAATTCTCCATAATTCCCTGGATCTCGTGTAGTCAAATTGAAATTGGGGAAATAGACGACGAAATTTTCATTCTCTTGTTGTTTGTAGAAGAAACGGATCTCGGTGGGACGTCCGACTACGTCATTCGTGATGACTCCCTTCACTAAAATGGCTTTGACTCGATGAATTTTCCCCAAGTCCACGGTGACGTAGGTGAAAGCCTCTTGAAGACCACACCAACCGGTGGCAGAGTTCAAACGGATATTTTTCCCTTCATAATTGGATCGTTCGGAAGTGACATTGATGGCAGAGTCTGGGATGAGACCAGATGCAATCCCCAGAGGTTTGATGACACGACACTCTGCTTGTCTCATACAAGTGATGGGATATGGATTGATGGGGATGTAACCAGTTCGATTGCAATCAAATAAAACTTCTCCTCCTTGTTCGTATGTTTGAGAGATTTGAACACCATCTGGGGGTCTCCCCGGATCCTCACACACTGGCCCCTCACAACGTAAATTCCCAAAATCCCAAACACCATTCTCCTGACAACGAACCACATTGTCATTCCTTGAGGATTGACCAGCCAATTTGAATGTATCTTGACAACCAAAGAAAAAGGATGATTGGAAATAAGTGTCCGTGAATCGACCATATTCAGCTCCAGGTGTCTCAACGGGGAATCCACAATCCACTTTTGGACATTCGGGTGCTGCTCCAGATAGCCAGTAGTCTATACGATACGAGGAAAACACAATCAATTACGATATTACGATCAATGTAAATACCGTTTACCTACATCAATATACACTAACTAAAAAGAACTAAATAATAATAATAATAATAATACTTACCAGGGAAACCAGGTTTAGGATCGTACACACACTGACGGAATGGTGCGGTCAATGAGGATCGGAGTGGTCGACCTGTTTGAGCGCATGTAAATGTCACGTTTTCTTGGAAACCAATCAAAATTTCATCTGGATCTGGACGATTCACAGTGAGTCCTTCACCAGGTTCATCTTGAAGTGGAACACATTTGGCAGCTATATAGTTTGGAATTTTCAAAATCAAAACAAAACAAAAAAATGACAATGATGAATTATGTTAAACGTACAAAAATATGCATTAAAAATCCCTCAAAGTTTGTATACATATTCTTAGGTATATGAACATTACAAAAAAAAATGTTTTGGTTTTTTTTTAAACTTACGTTGACATTCAGGGACGGTTCCATTCCAAGTTCCAGAAGATCCACAAGCGAGTCCATAACTTCCAGCAATTACAAAACCGAAATCACATTGGAAACTGACAGTATCCCCATAATGATGTTTCTCCTTCGTAGACAAGAGTAGACCATTCTCGGGTGAATTCAATTTAGGGCACATTTTAGGAACGCAAGTTTTATTGAGTCGATAAATGTCTCCATCCTTTCGTCCATCCTCTGACGACTCGATAAAGAATCCAGCTGTCCCATTCCGTTCGTAGAGTTCATAACCCACATTACATGAGCAACTGGAACTTCCGGGACTATTAATACATTTCTGATGACATCCTCCATTGTTCTCTCCACACTCATTTTTATCATTACACTCCATCCGAGTACATCCCATCAATTCCAATTGTAGACAAGGTGACACGACGTAGTCTTGAATGATGAGACGAATATAACGAGCTTCAATCGGGATCGGAAGGTTTAGTACAGAGAGACTGGGCTCCAGGATTCTAAATTCAACAGAAGTCCCATCTGGATTCGCATAGTCTCTGAATAAATCCGTCAGGTCATCAGTGTATTGAACACGGATTCCAGACGCGTATGACACTGGCCCTCCATTTCGTTGTACTCCTTGTGTACGGAATCCACGGATAATTGTTGGAGCTTTCAAATCAATCAGGACCCAATTATTTCCCTTGGCATAATTTGCACCACACCATCCTGAAATTGAACCGAGTCGAACGAGCTGTAAAATAAACAAACAAACAAAAACAAATATTAATATTATAAAAATGATTGATGAGATGATGATTATCATGAGTGAGAAAAAAGTGTCATGAATGAATTGGTGTAGGTAATTTCTAATTTGGTATGTAATAGTGTGGATGAAAATGATTCACCTCTTTAGGATATTCATCTTGGGCAGAAGAGACGGTTAAAGATTTGTCAGGGATTCCACCAGTACTCAAACCAAGATCAGCAACAGGCCGACAATCCAAATTAGGTGCGAACCCAGTTCTACATTTACAGTAGAATGAGCCCGGCATGTTTGTACATTCAGTTGAGGCCAAGTCACATTGAGAAGATCCACATTCATCGATATCCTCACACATGGGGAGATCAAGGAAGAGTTGATCGGGTCCACATTTAATGATATTTTGTCCTAATAGCCTGTAGCCACGGTGGCACTGTACTCTTGCTTCGTCATCGAAATAAAATTCACGGGTGGGGTCCACAATGAAACCGTTCTTTAATGTTGGAATGATGTGACATTGTTTCTCTGTACAAGTGCAAAAGGGAATAATAAAAAATACCATTTGAAATGCAATTTGTATGCAGCAGCAGAGTAGTAAGTAGTAAGTAAGTAAGTAAGTAAGTAGGTATACGATGTGTACATTCCTGCATATTCACACTTAAGTATCTATCTTTGACATTCTTCGTTTCGTAAAAGTCATTGTCAATACCATTGACTCAATAGTAGTCAGCCTGACCAACATGTTAAATTTTACTACTTGCATAAAATATGTCTCTATATGTACATGAAGGGAAAAATAAAGTGGAAATACTACGATCATAAAAAATATACATACTTGAGCAAGTTGGTACATCTCCAGACCATGTCCCGTTACTCATGCATAATAAAGTTGGTGGTCCAGTGCGAATATAACCAGGATCACATTCAAATCGAACAATTGTTCCATAACTACGGCCTCCTCCACTTAAAATAGTTTGTTTTTCATTGGGTGTCTCTGGTAGTGGTGGACATTGCGAAGCTATTTAAAAAATAAAATAAACAAAATAAATAAATGATTAGCATCTCCATTACTTACACATATTTTCCTCATTACTTTTTGTGGTTTGACGACGAGTCGACATTGGATTTGCATTACATTGTGGATGATGGTTTTATTTTGGATTTATTTTTTACCTAAGCAAAGTGGTAACTTTTCCCATTTTCCACCGGCGCTACAAGAGATGACTTCTGTCGCTTTAGCAGAAGGGAAGGCAAAACCAGCATAACATTGATAGGTAGCTGAGCCCAAGTACGTAACATTTGTTGAGCGGATGGCAAAACCATTGGAAATTTGTGGGACTGGTCCACAGTAAACCTCTGTACAAACAAAATAAAGAGAACTCATATTAAGGAAATCATTTCCAAGTAACAATAGATTTAATTACACTCTCCTCATCATATGAAACATCCATCCATCCAACCATCCATATATTATAATAAATTTATATTCATTCGTCATCTTTAAACTGTTGAGACTTTTGACCTCTCGTAGTATTCGTCATATATACGTATATGACGTATCAGTAAAGAATACTCAACGTATACATATACGTACGTATATATAGTATATATTATACGTGTATAGAGTAAGATGAAGATGAAGAGGAAAACAATGAAATGGAACGGAATGAACGGATGGAATGCATGTAGAAAGAGTAGTATAAAAAGGAGTGACGACCTTACCACATTAAATATACATATCGTATACATCATTCATATCATATAGAGTTAATAGTTAATTCATTCAACCAACTAACCTTGACAATCAGGAATGTATGAAACAGACCATTCTCCACCAGGAATACATTCTGTCACTATTTTCTGTTGACCCGTTGCAAATTCTTGGCCAACCGGGCAAGAGAAAGTAACTGAAGTTCCAAAAGCGATATCACGATTACTGGCTAATGCTCCTTTTCCTGATTTCAAAACTGGACAATCTGTATATACATATACACATTAAAAAAACATTAAATTTTTTAGCCTCTATCTCAATTCCATCTTATAAGTATATAAAAGATGATTGTGGTGGTGATGATGATGATGTTAACCATCACAGATTTATCTCATAAAATTTATCTTTATCTTTATTTGTATCTATAAATAGAAAAGGAATCCATCCAACCTGCAGAGAAGACAGCTCTCCATCCGGATCTTGCACGGAGAGAATCCGTACTAAATTTAACAGTCATTTCACCAGATTCAGCAGTTAAAGTCAATTTTGGCACAGTTCGACCACTAAATCCATTTCCAGAATGAAGTCTCAAGCTATCCGTATTGGGACCATCATAAACCTATTAAAAGTTAATCAAATGATATAATAAATAATAAAGCACTTGCATAGCATAGCATCATCGTAATTTGTAATGACAATAATGTCGGGACATTATATCCTTATATATATAGGTATATGCATCTCAGATCTCAATTTATATAAAATACATATTTCACAGCCACGGTACATCCATTACTATTGTATATATTAATTATATATATGGGTACATCATTTCATCATTTCATTCTTCCTCTCTAGTCAAACTTTCGATGGAGAACTCATATGCGTAACAATTAATTCCATCAAGCCATCAATGTCATTTTTCCGTATTAATTTGCATCCAATCATTCAATAGGCAAGGTCTACAGTTTACAGTGAACACATCACCATCATGATGAATTCAAACTACTACTAAACTAAACCCAAAAGTTGCCGGCCGGACATTGAACTTTTTTAACTCATCTTTTTCAAACTACCTCGCATTTATCGGCATATTATGCACTGCACAGAAACTTTACAAACTACAATACAAATACATATACACATACCAGTACTACCAACTAAAACTCTCTCTCAACTAGTTACTGGTTAAAAACATGTTGTCGTCTTCTCCTTCTTCAACCCTCGGTTTCCATCACCATCAGAATAAAACGAAGACGAGAGGACTAATACACATTGAATATAAGGAATTTTTCTTCTATCGCAACAACTCATTACACATTCAAGTCAAGTGCACATACTGGTTATGTTATTTTCTTCTCGGACCATTCAAAATGGCTTCATCAAATATTCATCGCAAATACATACGGGAGATTCAATGATCCTTCTCTCTCTCTCTCTCTCTCTCTCCATCTGTACTACTATCCACTATCCCTCTTCTCACATAATAATATATATTCCTTTCCAACTTGCAAAACACTGATGAATGTCTTAAATACCACGTAGGACACCCCATGAGACTTCAATGGAATCAACGACACTGGATTTTAATTTAAATGCACAATTTTTCATTAGGCAAGTTTAGTTTTTATTTCTACTATAGTCAAATACTTTGTGTGCTATATACTCTGTACATGTACATAGTTCTGTGTTCGCAGCACACCATATTCTCATATGATATGATTCCTCTATGTACGAACGTTTTCATCTAAGATTCGTTGTATATTGTGTGTACTAGATGAATCTCAACGCTTTCAAACAATTCAAGCTCATATTATATATATACTATAAAGGATAATCAGCCTATGCTCTAAGACTCTAAGTCATCCTCATAGCTTACGAGCACTGAATCCCAAATTTCTCTCCCCTTCCAAATAGAAATTCAATTACCGTATCAAGTTTTAGCCTATACAAGTAAATATATACAAGTACAAAGTGTACAGGTAAAAACTAAAAAAACTCCAGAGTCCACCCATGATGAACAAAATGAACCCAATTAATACACACCAAGTCAACAGCCAACAAATTATATTATACGAATACATTGTACAGGGATTCCAAACTTTTTTTTTTCTCTTCATTTAATTATACACATTTCCAACTACTACAGCTACAGTATAGATTAGATATCTATATGAATCAAAATTTCTCGTTCAGATTTGAAAATCATGTTAACATTTTTTACCGAGTAATACAAAACCTGTCATTACGTTTACTCGAATATATGTAATACCACTTCCAAACACACACACCACAAAATACTTTCACAAAAATAGTATGAACGAGAGGTGTGTTGGTGTGTAATAATAATACAGATACGATAGGTATGTTTTTGTTAAAACTTAATTCATTAAGAATTAAGTTAAGAACTATACGCTAGTGTTATGATTTTAAGTAAAAGCTTGAATCATATATTATTTTTGTATTCCATCCGCACCTACACACATGATTTAATGCACGACGTCAGTACATTATATACGCTACATAAAATTTCTCTCTCAAAGAGAGTGTTTTGAAATCAATATTAAAAAATCCAACCTTCTTTGTAGTATACAACTAATAGCAAACGCTATCAATCCAACTATGCACATGAAATTCTCACTAAACTGTGTGTATGTACACATGTACAGGAGTGTGTGACCACATGCAGTGGGAAAGCATACAGACGTGAACATGAAATAAACACCATCGAATCTACACAGAGAGCCTAACGGGGGTGCAAAGACTCAGCTTGCTCTCTCATTTTTTTTGTACAAAGTCTTGCAGTCTCGTATCAGTGTACAGTGTACACAGACAAGGAAAAAACACAGGGATTAGACATATATATATATATATATAATCCCTCTATGTAAATAATATTCTATATTATATTGTATCGTCACAGATTTGCATTATGCTCTCCTTTTCAAGACAACAGTATAGTATAGTAATAATAGATACTGCACTTGTATACAGAACATATAAAGAAAATAATTGTTGTATTACGTAGGTTAGGTATGCATATACATACACATGTACACACATGCATTTTTTCATTTCCTTCCTTCCTGTGAGCTGCTAGCTAAACTTCCGTAAAAAGATAAAGATAAAAATGAAATGCCTCTTTTTCCTTTCCTTGTCAACGATGCGGTCAAGCTCTGACTTGAAACAATACACATTGGTGAACATGTACCTGTATATTATATCGTATATGTGTGTGTTTTATTCGTATTCGTATTCTTTGAGAACTCAACAATTCGCGTTTATAAATGTAAATACACACACATAAATGTGCAGCACTGTCTTCTTTTTACATATTTGAGTGTATGTGCATGCACATTCGGATGGGTATTGCAGATATAATAATAGACATTCTCATTATAAGTATTATTATGAGATGCTTTCAACGCTGCATACCATTTTGGAAACTGAAGGTGTACAATTCATTACTACCAAGTTTTAAGTTTACACACGATCTTTTTCCCTTCATATTTCGTTACGTACTTACTTACTTCCAGGTATTTTAGTTCCGCTACACTCTAAACCTATACTCTACAGTATTAAGCCGGTTGCTATTTCCTCTCTTTGTTGCACATATTGTTGGTATTATACAATGTGTATAGATATATTGTATGTACGTGCACACACATAAATGTAAAACTAAATATAATAATATAATAATAACCATACATTTTTATATATACGGAAAAGATTCTTCAAACTGATACTCAAGAGTTTCTGCTTATTTGAATTCTACAACATTATACACTCTACGACTCTCAACGCAAACAAAACAAGATGATTGAAACTTTTTTTTTTTTAACTTTCTACAAATGAAGAAGTATAGGAACCTATAAGCCTTGTCTATTATATTTTCTATCGTAATCCGTTCATAATACTCTCTTTTTAATCTTCACATCCCCAACACTACTATATATGCAGGATATGTACGAATATCTTATGTACTCTGACACATAAAAAGGAATCTTTGCACATAGTTAAAAATGCTCATTGATTACATGCAAGGTGACAAAATAGATTCTCAATCGTCAAAGCGCAGGTTTCAGCATAGACAAAATGATGTACATACTCATTATTTGACAGTACACACATCGAATGTCGTCCTTTTTGTTCTTCCAAATTCCTGCCTTCCATCCCTTTTGACTTTTGACTCGAGTATACATGACGATTTACAATTACAATCATGCGTTGATTGTAGATCCATACGAGTTGTTACATAAATTGCGAACTTGTTTGTTCAAATTACTTTTTACCTCAAAGGCTTTCGTCAACTGTGTTACTTTTTTTTGTGTGTACTGTATGTACATATAGGAGAACGTTTCTACAACCGGAATCATTAAACAAATTATATTTCCCTTGCTACATATTTGATATAGCTCTCCTTCTCCTCCACACTTCATCTCGCACACAGAGTTTCAATAATGTGTCAAAAAACTTGAAGAGAAATACATACATATAGACAAGCGAAAAAAAAAAATAACTAAAGATGCATAATAAATAATAACTCGTATATATACACTCTTTTAAAAATTTCATATCCATATCCACATCCTCATTATTACGTGAAAATATTAAGAGTCTTGAATATCACACGCAACACTGCCCGCATCTCTTTTCTTGTATAATGTAAAGTGTGTGTATTATACAGTTTGTAGTAGCTCTTGTCACAATTTCATGGGATTTAAACTTGGCCCATGCCAACGGTAATGAAAAGAAAACTATGAAGGAAACTTGTGTGTGTGTGTGTAAATGTGCACGCATTTTATTATGTATTATTATCATGATCCATACTTGCACAAACAAAAAAAAATTAGAAAATAATACGACGTCTACCTATACCTATACTGTACCACACTGGGCTGTACCTTCAACACACTACGAATAAACGATAAAAAGAGTGCGCCCCTCAAAATTGTCGAGAGTGTACATATGTTTTTATATACTTACTCAAATTTTATATGTACAGCTAAGTTAAATTGTACACGAGGGAGATATTAGCGTGTTCTTAGCCATGACATTTAAGATGATTGAGTTGAGATAAATAAGGTTTGTGTGTGTAGAAACAGAAACAGATACGAGAGAGAGAATATTTTTGCTCACTTCCATTATAAGAAGTACTTATAACATACGGGCTTTTGTTTTTACATTCCTTCTAATATTATTTTACAATTTCTACTACATATATAGGTATGTATCATTACACAATACATACTGGGGCAAAACGAAAGAAAGAAATTTAAAAAAGTATGATGTGTGTTTCTGTAGTCCATATTTGGAAGGTGTGATCTGGCAAATGGCGAATTGTACTTATCATGATTTAAAAAATCGTAACAAGTTGTATTATTTTTTTACTCTGTGAGAGTTACTTGAATTTTCCAAAGCAAAATCACATCGTATCGTATGGTTATAATCATTTACACCCGTTTAAAGTAGGCATTATAGTTCCCTATGGGTAACCGAGACCGAGATTGGGTTACGTCTATTTTACACTCGGCAAACTCTACACAAACACACCCAAACATTACATATGAACGTTTCTCTCCAATTCAAGTTCAAGAAGAAAATCTTTTGAAGGTTGTCTATTGTCTCCTACCATTGTCAAGTAGTATAACAATACATTATAACGTATACTTTATTTACGGATGCTCCCGTGTGGAATACTGAATATGTACTAATAATAGATACCTATATGTATACGTACACTATATTTGTGAAATTATAAAAAAAATGATGTAGCCAACCGCTAATCAATGAGCCATTTGTAGAAAAGCTTTTCAAAATGTATTATTTTCTTTAAATATGTACAAGGAAAGGTGTGAGAAAGTCATAGATAGCCACAGACGCTTGTATCTGTCTGTAGTACAGATTCTGTACTGTATTTCCTCGTCTCGAATAGTTTAAAAGCCAAGCTGTCAAATGATGGAAAGATTGCAACTTTGTGTACTTCTACTATTTATGTATAGATGCAAAAACTTTTGTATACAAAATCCATTGCTGCCTTTTACCTATAGAAATTCTGAAAACAAAAAGGTGTAACCCAACTTAAATCATTACGGCATCATGCTCATGCTCTGCCCTTACAATAGTAAAAAAACGGGCCTTTTTCTTATTGTTGTACACATGCTCTATGTACATTGTACTGTCGGATTAAAAATAATTGAGCCTTTCTCTCTCCTTCGTAGCTCCTCCCACTCAATGTATTTGAAATGAGCAAGGATTCCTAAATCTGTCCTTGGGAGGCTCAATTATTAAAAATCCGACAGTACATAGTCATATTATTGCAATTTGTAATCATTATTAAAAAAAAGCCTAAATTGTGATTATTGCCAAATATTCGTTTCGATTTCTTAAGTTCTTTTCCATATATATACTCGTCGTTCTTTTGCCATTATCTTACATATGTGTAAGTGCGATTCTGTACATGACACTCAAAGTAAGCTCACAGCAGCATCAGAAATTCTGACTCGGAATTTCAGATGAAAGACGAAAGTATGTTTACAATGAAATGATTTGTGAATGACTCAAGAAATTCTCAAAGTAGGATTTTGAATTCTGTAATTAACCTGAATTTTGAATTGTCTCTCCCTTTCGATTACTTTACGAAATTATTTTTTCTTTTTGCATTTTTGTTTTAACTAATAATAACTTTTCATGTCATGACTATATATGTATATGTTTTGTTTTAATGTGATCGTTAATCTGTAATAAATACGCAGGTTCTTCTATTTCAAACGTGCACATATATTTTCAGAAACAAAAGAATGTAACCTTTGTTTTCAACCCAACTCTTTATTTTATCTTCCGGCTCAGTAACCTTGAAAGAAGTTGAAATTCACTCCCCTCATATACTTTATCACTCTAATAAAAATTCCCATCAAAGTATCCAAAGTATCATTTTCTGATCGGAATCAAACACATTAACAAAATGGTAAGTGAGAACCTTTTCCATACACCTTCTTTGTGTTGTGGTGTGTACAGTTGATCTCACTGCACTGGACACACGCAAGAACAAAATAGAGTCTGAACAAAAGAGCGTAAATATATCTATAAACAACATTCATTAAAAGAGCAAGTGAAGAGAAGATAAGAAACGAGAGCCGAGAGAGTCACTCATTTTTTTCTCATACTCATACACAAAATTCTATTTCATTTTCGGTCATTTTTTTTATGCGTTCATGTTTTGTTCTGTTTGGGCTTCACTTTTTGTCATTGTAATGTGATGATTTCCATGTAGGTACATAATCGATCTACCCTAATCAAAAGATAAAAACACATTCCCTTGTATTTCCATTTTGTATATTATACACCTTGTACCATATTACATATATTATAATATTATAATATGAACCGTGTCTTATTTTGTTTTTCTTTTTTATCTTTGTTGCTGAAATCCCTTATTTCGTTTCTTGAGTATCATAATTACTTACATAGATATATAGAGAGGGGCCTCCTCATTTAATTTTTGGTGACAGTAATGACTCATTACTAATGAGAAAACAATGGAAATGTGAACATGTAGGAAAGCCAACATATATGAAACACTATTCAAAATCATATTAACTACACAATGACCAAAAATTTGCATGAACTCAACTCCGCTAAATGTAAACATGTATTTGCATATATATGCCGAGTTTCTAAATAAAAGTGGGAAAAAGTTAAAACCTAATCAAGAAATGTTTCAAATATATGTATGTGTTTTAAAGCTGAGCTCTCTATACCCCAAATCTTTTCTAAATCTCTCTCTCTCTCTCGCATCTCGAGTCGAGAGTCTCATTACACATTCTCTACCTTATCCCAAAATTTCGGCTTCCACCTTTAACGTATAATTGGATTGTTGTTGGTGAAAGCAAAGTTAATGCAATTTACTTTGAAAAAATTAAAGATAAATGGATTTTGAAAAATAAACTCTTGTTTATATAAATATATATACTCTTTCACCCTAAATCAAAATCTCTAGTAAATTTATACATAGACATATGAAAATGGAAGCATGGTCTTCATTCAATAGATTATAGAATACATGGAGTACAAATCAAAAGTTCCACATGGATAAAGATTCAAGATTAAAGCTTTGCCGAATTTAAATTGGCATAATAAGTGTACGCAGTCTGCAGACATACACACATACACATCTTTATTCATATGTGCGCTTCAGTGCATTTCATGTCAAGTCTTTTGTCTTAACCTCAATACACAGTACTCACAGTAGGTAATAGGTATATAGAAAACACACACACACTTAATCTCCATTGAACGTTACCTTTAACGCCTTCTCGCAATCAACCTAATTACAAATGACAAATTTATGTTGATTTCCAAGCGCGCTAACGAAAAAGTGAAGAAAAAAAATTCAGCCCCAATATGATTTGTATATAAATATGTTTCAAATAAGATTCATTTTTTACCGACACATATATACAAAGATTATGGAAGAAAACTTTTCAAACGAAGATGCTCATGAGTCATGACACTTTTACTATTGTCAATTATAACTATGGAATCTTTCGTACAATTAAGAAATGAACAATGAACTGAAAGAATAATAATGGGCTCTGCCTCTATAGCAGGCTCCATTCTGTTGAGTGATCCTATTAGTACTTCCACAGTCCAGTCATATATTATTATAGAATTGCATTTCCTATATATCCTTTTGTCATCTCAAACCCCAAAATATGACGGATTGTATGCAGTACTGTTTTATTGTGTGTGTGTGTACGCACTTTCAAGTGCATTGCTCTAACCTGATGGGAAGAAAAGTCATTTCAATTGACTCATTTGCTATTTGATAGTCTTGATATGGGATAATGAAAAGATGTAAATGCTCATAAAATAACCACAAACAGTTCAAGAGACAAAATGTCAAGTATTTGTCAGCTACTGAAATATAACTGTGTATATACATTCCTCAACTTTTGCGATCCCTTTGCCTGCCCACAGACTTTCTTTTGAGTATTATACATGAATTTTGACAGTTTCCAACATAAAATAAAATGTCTTTTGAATTCAATTTTTTAATGTAAAATTTAAAAAATATTAACAAAAGCTCATATACTTCTGATATGTACGATACAAAAAAAGCGGAAGCAAAAGAGTTCATGACAGTAAAAAAACCACAAGATGCACACTCGCAAAATGTCTGTACACATGAGTACATTTTTTTCCTTCCATTTTCCGATTTAACCACTGCTCTGTTGATACAAAATAACAAGAACTTCTCACCTCAACATCCATGCTCGTTTTTTTTGTACCTGTTACTTTAATCATAATGAATTTCTAAATTTAGCTATTGTACATATAATTTTAAACTTTTGCCTTCTACTAACCAAGTAATTTTAACAGAGTAGAGTTTTTAATGCACTTTTCCTATTCCCACACAAAGTCAAGAAGGACTTCATCAGTACAAATCTCAAAATACATATATATATAATAATATATATATGTATAAGAGAAAAGACACTGCTCACAGCTGTCAAGAAGAATAAAAAAATTGAAAGCCAACACTAAAATAACTGACGGAAACGTAAAAATCTATACACATTCGTACACATTCGTCTTCCATGTACATTTATGTATAGGAAAGAGAATGTTTAAAAACTCAATAATAAAATAATGGGAATTTACCAACAAAAAATAGTAGGGATCATTACGAAGGAATAAATTGATTCCAAGCCATGTACGAACATCTCCAGATAAGATTTTTGCTGGTTGACTTTCCTCAACTAACGATTCGTGTGTGCAATATAAATATAGGTATAGTAAAAAGTAAAACTCTTTCAACTGACTACTCATCTGTGAAGAAAAAACAAAAATGTGTAATTTTTACAGTCGTAAAAATACATAAAATTGCAGTCTAGATTCTCGAGTGAAACCAATTTTTTTCAAGAACACGGCACATGTCCATTAAAATACCTACGTCAATCTACTATGCCATGAGGTATCGAACCAAATCATATAGCTTTACAACTTTAAACGTATCTAAACGAGTGTAAATAACGATGAAAATAACTTCTATTTTCATTTTATACCAAGTAGTCGACGATTGTCGAGATGAGACCGGAGTAATCTGGGAAAAGATTAAAAGATGAGAATAGGACAACGACAGAGATTTGAATTTGAGTGTTAGGAACAAACAATACAAGATACAAAAGAGGAGAGTAGAATAAATTATTATATATATACAATGTACATATAAGAAGAAAAGAGCTTCTTTATATAATGTAAAGTTAAATAGCTAGACATATTTTATTTCGAATGGCAAGATATTACATGCTGGTTAACAATGGGACACAAATGTGATGCATTCATGTCATTTAAGGATCCCTAGCAAAAATGTTAACAACAATAATATTCAAAATCTATTTAGGACAAACAGTCAGCTACATTATTGAAATGACTCAGGGCTTTATATCTTTAACTGTGTGTTTGTGTGTGCACAAAAGTCATACATAATGCAACAACATGCAAAAAGGTAGATAACAATAAAGAGAGCTATTCAGGTCAAATATTTTATCCATTCTCTCCATTCCATTCTAATTTCTCACAATTAGCCAGCATGTAAATCTTTTAACTCGAGTTGTTGTTAATACGATCAGACGATGGGATAAAAAATACGCGATGAATGTGTATTTAAGTTTTAACACAAGTAGGCGTGTTAAAGTAGCTCTTCACACAGCTACTTATGCACATTTGCTGCTGCTACACTTTAAATAATCCCAACACACACTATACAACATAACGATAAGATGTTCCATGCATATGTGGATGTACATGTATAATGCATGCCCATAATAAATTAATAACTATATTGTCATTCATTGTCAGTCATTTGACATGTGTAACAATCTGTGAGTGCAATCTATACCCTCAAATAGACAGCGAGAGACTAAATCTATAATAATAATAATAATACATAAACAGTTTTTACCTGAACAAAGTCCGCATCGTCCAAGTCAAAGTGTGTGAATCGGAGTGATAATGGTCCAAAAGCCTTGGGTCTCTTGATGATATAAGAGCAATCTTGATTACTTGGGTAATTAGTTAGGCCAAATGCGGGAGATGCAATCGACCCATTTAATGATGATAAAATTTGTTCACAACCTATACGTTAATAAAAAAGTCACAATTAGTATATAGAATATTTACAATCATTTAATTTCCTTTTTCGTTAGTTCCTTTTCTATTCATGCACACAGACTGTACATACATACATCTAGATATCTCTTGCTCGTAAACATGTGGTGGTAATCAAGCATTCATAATTTCATTGACATTGACATTCGCAAAATGAAGTTGTAAGCCCACTTTGACCACACAATATTTACTCTACCAATATGTCATTTTCTAACATCAATTTCCAACTTTTCAAGTAAACCATTTAGATGAAACCTTTACTTTAAGAAATCCCTACTTTAAACCGTATTGTATTTTTTTCACAATTTAGAATTTACAACTCGTAATTACATTTACTCGGGAAATCTAGCATGTGAAATGTGAACATATACTTGATACACAGACAAGGTGAATCTTAAATCGTGTCGTATGGTGAAGTCCCACATGTTACTTACTACACAGTCTCCTCTACTAGTCTACTCTCTGTTCATCCGTTTCTCTATTACCTCCTCAATCCTGAATCCTCAACTAGAGAGAGAGAGAGAGAGAGAGAGAGAGAGAGAGAGAGAGAGACAAGTAAAGTGAACATGCTTACAAAGCCTTATAAATGGGTCAGCTAAAAAGCCGACTGATTTTAAAGGGTGCGGCAGACACAGAAAAAAAAGTCTTTTCAATGTTCAGTCTCTGATTATACATAAATCATTTACCTCTGTGTGTGTGTTTGTGTGTGTAAAAGTTAAAATCTCTTGAGAGACGGACTCTACTCTTGAAATTGAATACAATGCGTTTGAATGCGCTTCCTAGTCCTGTAGTGCATGCACACTTGAGAATTGTTGTAAGTCTGATATATTATAATGTAGCTATGTATAATGTTTTATAACATCATTATATAGGTTGATACTTTGATTGTGAGTGTTTTCAATGTACTAATCGCAAGCTCTCTGTAGTATCTTTGTGTGTGAGTTGTTCATGACAAAGCTGCCACAGATTTTTGAGGAATTTTACAAGTTTTACTCTTAACACCTACGGCAAGAAGTTCTCTCGATTGTAAGTTGGTTTCTTTCTCACCAACCACAACACAACACACACACACATACAGTCTGTTACAAAATCATAGGTTCAGCCATAAAAATTGCCGTTTTTTCGACATTTGTAAAATGAAAGACCTTACATTTTTACAGTATATTTGTAATGATGAAAAGAAGCTGTGTATGATATTTCATAGAAATCGGCTGCATGGTTTCAAAATAATCCGATTTTTATTGAAATTTACCTGTTACAAAATCATAGGTTCAATTGTAGATACTACTGAGGAAACTTTTTTGAAACACCGAATTTTTTGAATTTTTCCCATTAAGCATCGAGGCACAGTGTGTTGTGATGTTTTGGCACAATATTGGCCAATGGGCATACATCTCGGAGATTTGACACCATGTCAAACGCACGGTGACATTCTCCCATTCAATAGCATTGCGCGCTCATCCTTTTTGACATATTTTGTGGGTCAAAATCGAGGTCCGCAGGTACAGGGACAAAATATTTCTAGACCACGTGTCCACATAGTTGGCGCTTCGGTGGTACCAATTTGGTGACCTCAAGTCAAGGAGATCGCTGCAAGAAGCATAAAAGGTTGGCGCATAGAAATTCTCTATGAAAACACACGTAAATTGCATATAAATCTACAAACGTAATTTCTAATATTCCGTTTTGTTCGACCTCAAAAAGTCCTCACACGTTGAACTTTTGACTTTCTATTTTGCAACTGCATTAGATTTACCCCCTTAAAAATCCGGATGGAAAATTCAACAGCCTTATTCCATTTAATCGCCTATTCTCTTGAGCTTTTAATTTGAAAACGAAGGGTGTGTGAGAAGGTTTATTTTGGCCTTTGCTGACTCTACATAATTTCGTGCAAAGACAAAGAGTCTCCTTGGAGCAAGATTAATTTCCTGTTGAGACGGGATTAAAGTTGTATAGATATTTTCCCGAATTCCTCGCTTTAAGCTTTTGGTCTCAAC
Organism: Gisinianus flammeolus; assembly: GCA_034699125.1. Lineage (NCBI taxonomy): Eukaryota > Metazoa > Arthropoda > Collembola > Symphypleona > Katiannidae > Gisinianus > Gisinianus flammeolus. The sequence goes on along the minus strand of JAIUND010000450.1, from coordinate 3,248 downwards.
CATTGTTATGCTATATATTCTCATTCTTTGACGAACGTCGAGCAGACACAGAACTACATTTTTTGCTGCAGAGACTTTTGTTTTTTTGTTTGAGTGATTAAAAGAAATTCAGAGAGAAGAGGGAAATGGCAGCAGATTGGTGAGAGGATTTATATTCGTTGGGGGAGAAGACTCAAATTCGATTAGAAAATTTGATGATTTTGTTTGAATAGGAATTTGTCCGAGTTGCTGAATCAAAGAGAATTTTTGGAAATTCCCGACATTGTTTTGGCTCTGATTTTGCGTCGTGATGAGCTGGACATTGACGAAATTCAATTGTTTGAAGGATGCTGCAAATGAGCTGAATTCCAATGCACGGAAAACGAGTTGGACGTCACCGGAGAAAATCTGCGGAAGGTTTTGGGCGATTGTCTCCACTTGATTTGATTTCCTCTCATTTCCACTGTGGATTTGAATGATTCTGTCCTTCCCAGAAATATCCTGAGGGGAAGACGAAACTGCCGAATTACCTGTCGTCATCAATCAACCAGCAAACGAAAAGTAAGGGAAGAAAATTTCAAGCCAAATCTCATAAATTAATTTTATTGGGGCATTACAGTAATTCTATAAGGATTTTGATTTTAATTTTAATGATTTCAGAAATTCTTTGGACATTAAGTGTTGACCCTTGAAATTTCGTCAGAATAGGTTGTGTTTTGTACATATGATTTACATATGGCTTGCAAAAAATGGGTGAAATCCGTGGGGAAAGAAACGCACAGTGGAGAGATTTATATAAGAACGGGAAATACATTGTTGCTTATGGCGCTCCATGTTAATTCCGAGTCCGCTCGCTCTTCAACTCTTCACTCGCTTGTTGCTTGAAGCGACTCGCTTCAGAGTTCACATTCACTTCCACACAGCAGGATTTGCATGTTAAAACTCCCATGGAACAAAGCTCCTAGGTTTAACTAGCTGAAAAGGACCGGGTAGATTTCCTTGATACCATTCAAATCTCCAGCTTTCATTTTTGCTAAAATCTTGCATTACGAATTTCCTCTTCCTGTCAAACTTTTGGGATTTTCTGAATGGTTTCAATTTTAATTTAATTGGAAATGCAGAGCGAAATCTTTTGGACCTGGATTTTCCTTGATTCTGGTAGAAATGTAAGTATACAAAATATGTACATTTCTATAACAATTGATTAAGTAAAGAAACGGAAAAATGCAAGCACAAAATTTGCCCGATAATTCAGAACGATATAAATTTTTTGGATGGTCTGCCATTAAAGAAAAAGGCCTCATCCAACTCTTTTTGATTTGTTTTCACTATTTCCTACAAAAACCCAGTTCAAAATTAAATCAACTGTCACCATTTTTGAATTATTCGGAATATTCGCACCAACTTTTTGCATGGATGTTTACCTCATTTAAAACAAAGCACACTGAAAATTCATTGGTAAATTGAGAGCCATGCGCTGTCCATTCATGAAAAGCGTCCAATAGGGAATTGCATTCAGAGTGTATGAGTAACATGATAATAAGTATAATTATACCAATCGACCGCTCAAATTTGTTGTAGATAAAAAGGATTTCCAAAACAAAAATGTGGTATGGATAAAGCAGAGATTATTTTGTGTCTCAACCTCGTCAAAAATCGTTCCGCGGCCACTGTCACCAAAAGTCACGTCAATCAAGTTTTCCTATAATAATAAAAGTGAATTAGTTGGTCTTACACAAGGGAACTTGCGTCTCGATTTCCTTCGAGTTTTGTGGAAAGAAAAACACATTTAATTAAATTATTATTTACCTGTACGTTCCGAATTTAATGTTAACCGTTAATAATTAAACCACATGCGACATGAAAACAAGGAATTGGTCTGAACATCCATTTGGAAATTACAAGTCTGCAAACGAGGCAATTTCATTTCCTCGACATGCAACACCACACAAATTCTCTTCCTTCAATTTGTATTTTCATTTCGCCAAAGTTCATTCCGAGCAGCAAAACACAAGTCGCTTTTCTTTTTTCTTGCCCCCGAGAAACAGCACATTATTGTCCATAAATATGGCGAGGAGCCTCGTCACAACTATGTTTTTCATGACTTTTGGGGTATTATTAACGATTACAAAAGGTGAAACGTCAGCATTAACGGCACTTAAAGTCAAGACACCTTTGAAACTCCGTCACATGGCTTTCAACGAGCTGAGTACGCATTTGAATATTTTCCGTGGGTGTTCGATTCTCGTTTTCACTACAAGTCCTTCACATCGCATCGATTTCTCTTATACTGAGAGTCAGTCTGTCAGCCCCTTTTTCCTGAGTAGCTCCGCCCACTTTCTAGGCCACCGAGAATACGTTTCCGCTCTTCAATATTCCGTTGAAATAAATCCAACAGCCAAATTCCCTTCTTTTCACGCAGTCGCAGAGTCCTGCGCAGCCATCATCATTTTCTGCCATAAAACGGGATGGGAATCTCCAGAAATATTTCGAGGTGAGAATCGATACTTCAATTTGATGAGGGCTCTCCATCATTTTTTGGAAGGGAAAGATGTGACGGTCAATTTCATCATGGAGACGAATACACAGGATCATCACATGGATTTCCTTATGCGAATAGACATTTTTGGTGGATCACCCGAAACGCCGTGGGAGCAAACTTTTCGGGTCCTCATCAGCGAGTCCAAACTCCGTTCAAACAATGCAAACGGTGAGGAAAGAAAAGAAAAGTCCAGGGGCATCCGATTTTCATCGTCATTGTCATCAAAAACGAGCTCAAGTGTTCTCCAAGTGATGTCCTGGTGGTTTTATCGATCCCGCAGAAGCGGCTCCAAATTTTTTAAACTGTCAACCCAGACATCAACGACGGACTTGAAATTCAACGAGGAAAACACTCCTGTTGTAGGCGTGTTAAGGAAACAAATGGAAGATGAAAGAGTACTCTGGGGAAAAGAGTGCACTGTCATTTTTCAGCAGGTCATGACGCAAGCCGAGTTTGAAGCCATTAACAAGAATTATTACTCTGGTCAAAAAGGAACCAAATCTCACATTCAAAATCCGCTGAGGGAAGAAAAAAACCAATTTTTTGTGCACAGCGTCCAAATCTCGGTTCTGCTTCATATCATCAAGTTCAAAATGCCGAATATCACGATCATGAATGATATATCAAGTGGTCATATTTACAAATATCCCTGGCTAACGTCCAGGACGGAGGCCTTCATTTTCCGACCATTCATCCCCACTGATCAAGACAGACTGATGTTCTTTAC